>CACRXP010000041.1:1205323-1245621 GCA_902702965.1 Spirometra erinaceieuropaei | reverse complement strand
AGATTTATGAATTCTCCCTACTAAAACTGCAAGCAAAAGTTTTGCAATTTAACTATTTTACTTTATACCTGTACCCTTTAAATGGAGTTTTCATGGCTTCTGTCGTTTACTCCAAATATACTGACTGATACTGACTGACTGAAATGTGTATATTACTGACAGCATTTCAGTACCATGTTTATTTATAGTTAGATATTGCATGTACCGTTTACAATAGGGTTTTCAAAGGCATTGCCTATTACTCTTAAAATATACTGACCTATACTGACCTAGGTTCAGTGATTCGATTTCTAAATGGCTGACGCAAACACTACTTTCACAGCGACTAACTTACTTCAAGTTGACTTGGCGATTGCCCTGGGATTCAGACTTCCGAAGTTGCCTCTAGTGCCGCCTGATTGATGGGAGCCATGTCTCTTGCTGTGTCTACTTACTCTTGAGTTCCTTTAGGCTGTGAGTTTGTCCAACAACTGGCAGTTATCGCACTGGCCGGTGTAGCCCTACTGAAAAGCAGATTGACAGCCCTGGCCAGGGGAAATAAGGGAGCCAACGGTTTGCGGGCGACCACTGGATGTCAAAACGAGCCCGTAGATGGCGCAGTTAACACTAGTAGAGATAGTAAGATCCGGGCAGCTTTCATTATGAAGATCGAGAGCTGGACCTCAGATTCTGCTCTGACTGCAAGTTGCATCACATTATGTCACAGGGGCCTCCCTCTGGCGATGGGGCAGCTATGAAATGCTCTGTCCCCCATGTGGGCGCCACTACCATGTCAGTCCTGTTCAGCTGAACCTGATTTCATGCGCTCGAAATAACTGTCGGGAGTAATTTCTGCCAAAGCAACGTTAAGATAAGGTCGCCGCCCCCTGGCTCTTATTCTAAGGAACCAAATACTACACCGACATAAGCGATAGGGAAAAAACGTCACATTTGGATTGTGGTGACTCACAGACGTGCGAAATCGGCATGGCATTATCTTTCCACATTTCTAGTATTCCGGGGACAGAAGTGTACTGAAAACCATGTGGGTAATGTTGGGCGAGGCTGCTAGCCAGGCATATTTGGGACCGAATTTCATCGCTCCGTAATCCTGTCCCCACTCCCAACCAGATTTCCCCCCAGTTGTCAAAAACTAGAGATGTTGGCCCGTCCCCTGTAGGCCATTGGCATTATTGCAGCAAGAGAGCGACGGGAGCCAAGACCGAGTTTGTGCGACTGTTCAGTCGTCTTGAACAGCGTCGCGCGCGTAGCGCGAGCAGACGTGGTTCATGCACCACGTTGACCATTGCGCCTGCTCCCAGCATCTCTTGGCTCGGACGTGTCACCTGCACAGTGGAGAAAGAAGGCAGTGTGAAGCCAATTCAGTTAGGGCCACGCGCCTAGTTGCCACAGTCGACAAGACGCACTAAAAGTCCTGACTAGAAAGGCTGCCAGATAGTCAGATAAGCTGGAAGTCAGGCCTATGATTCTCATATGCAGCCCCTATTTTGCGATGCTTCGTGCTAAGAGCTCCAAGACCTCATTTGCACTCTGGTTCACTGTTTCGGGGCCAGCACCCGTATGGCACGGGCAGACGTGAATTCGGCCCCGCTAGCTGCCACGCTCAGACCCCTCCCTAGACTTATCGATTTTTTCTTGCCGAGGTGCTATGCTCGATAACTCGCAGGTTCCCAAATCACGAGTAAGGGAGTACAGGGCTTGGACGCGCATACGAACCAAGTCCATCCATAGCATCAATCACAGAGGGAATATCTAGCATTTAAATTGTTGTGGCCATAGTCATATACGGTAGAGGAAAAAGTTGTTGAATTCAACTTGAAAGGGGGACATTGGAAGGTTGTAACGCCGCAGGCGCGTATAAAACTTCCGTCCCTGACACCTGCGCCGTGTTAGGAATCACATGCACACGGCGCCCCAGCGGCCGGAACATACACGCGCAGGCCAGCCTCAAGGGCAGCCAATCAGGCGACGCCTATAAACTCTACAATCACCCAATCAACTCAGAAATTCGACGCTGACTGACTCACATGACGTTTATTCAGTCACGCCAACATTGCCCTAGCTGACGGACCGGCGCATCGGCCGCGCGTCGGGGGCTTTGATCACCACTGCGTTTCTGTACAGAATACACGACTTTTAACTGGTGTAATTCTCTCTCTCTCCAAAAAACGGGCTGGCGCTCTGAATAACACTCATTACTTAAACGTTACAAAGTCTCCACCCTATCGGACTGGAAGGGCTGCCTAGAAGCCTAGCAAAAGTAAAGATCACGGCTCAAATTTGACACGGAACTGGCGAAGTGTCTCATAACCAATAACTGAAAAAGGCCCTCATGTCTAATATCGTGCAAATTGAAGGAACGGAGATCATGACATTGCCTTGGATGTCAGGCAAAATTCCTGACCCGGCATCAGTTAGAAGCAATCTCGTAATCGAGGACAAAAAGAGTCGTCACAGTGCAAAAATTTACTGGGAATTAGGGAGTTCGATGGTCAGTTCTCTGATGAGTATTCGAAAAGAATACCGTCAAGAAGCAGTGCTCATACTTCTAGATTGGTTTTCGCAACCTGATGGCGGCCGCCTCTGCTGTTGCTAGCAGGCGCTGGCTCAGTGGCTTAGGATAGCTCGATGGGACCATATAGATCACCCGAAACGCTTCATTGGGGTCTACATGATGTCCGGAATCGACAACATGCGCGAGAATTGCGCTGCTTATGCTTCTCGTTTCGCCTTTTCCCAGCTATGTCGGGAGGTGTTCCCGTATTCTCTTGGATAAGCGCCAACTCGTGCGACCAATATAACCTGCTCCACAGGTGCAGTCGTCTTCACCCATCCAGCATCTCTGAAGCTTCTCATTTCTGCCCCTCCGCTATGCAATCTTGGCATTTTTACAAATGCTAACACGGAGGCCGGACACCAACTGGAAGCGGACGCACAGGTTGTGCGGAAGACGTTCACGCGCTACATTGTCCGCGCCGCGCACGTCCCCAGGGATTAGAAAAGAGCACTGTAGATTACCCATAAGATAATGCAAACTTAATAGCACAGTAGTGGAGTCCAGAAGATGAAAGGCTGAAAAGTGCATGGAAACCAACCATCGGAGCGGAGGACAAAAAGGGCAAAGTCAGGGACTGTGTGAAAGCTCTCTGCCACAATTTTATCAACTACTGTTCCCACTATCTATCAGATCGTGAGGCGTCCAGTAAAGTCATATTTGAGAACAGCAGTTTCTGTGATTGTGCTGAGTCGCTAACCAGATCTCATTTGGCAGATCCAGAGTCCCTAGAGGTAGTGTCCATGTAAAGCGTAGTCGATCACTCGATATAAAATTGGCTGTTTTTGCGCATAACTCATTTTTAACAAGTTAAAGACGAGCCTTAGGTCGGATGTGGTTTGGTAGCTCCACCCGAAGTAAACAAACCCCAGTCACCTGTAATACGGGACCGGTGGTAATAGGGGTTTTTGCAGGCAAGGCTGGGGAACGCACAGGCGGCAAGGTCAGGCTGTTGGATGCAAAAGAAAAGCTACTGGGAATGCGCGGTCCTCCTTTGAGTGATTGAGAGATAGTTGACCTAACCCCTAACCCCAACCCCAACAGTACTGTGTCCATCAGGAGAGGCTATCAAATCATATCTTACCGATCCTTATTTTCAGCCTTATTTCACATGTCTCAATTCACACGGTTCTCACACGCAGTTCCTTCTGATAGAGGGTACAATTAAATGAAGAAGAAGAGTCGAGCACCGGAACACTTTGTTTATTGTCCTGAGCTTTCAGACTCGTACAGGAGTCCATCGTCAGAGGTAGTAGCAGCAACAGAACAAGCACCAGTTATAAGGCATTTAGGCCGATCATCGACCGATGGCGCAAAACTGGAGGTGACTACGCAGGGCTCTGTACGCCGGCGCCAGATCGATAAATCGATTGAACGAGTTCTCATCTGAGGCCCAGGCTTCAATCAATTCTCGGCCCGTGTTGTTTCCGGCGTGGGCGACTATTTTGGTGGTTGCGAAGTTAAAATCGTGACCCATTTCGTAGATGTGGGCGGCCACTTGTGATAATGCGTCGCCTCGTCGCACAGCCAGCTCATGTTCGTGTATGCGCGAGCCGAGCATACGCCCAGGGTACACTCTTCCTCCGACGGTAGGTATAGTTTATGTGGGAGTCGTTAGGATACAGGAACAGGAACCTCCGTAATACCGGTGGCTTTGTGGTAAATCCAGGAAAAATAGGGTTAGGGCGAAGGTTAGGGTTAAGATTAGCATAACGGGTAAGGTTCGGGCCAGTGTTAGGGATAGGACAGGAGAGTATATGCTCACATGAACGCTTGCTACCGCCCATGCAGACAAATGGCTCGTTTGTTTCTCTCAACTCCCGAAAATCCTGGTTCTTAAGTTTTCTCCATTCTCGGGCTAGGGTCCCATGAGCCTCCTCTACGAGATTTCCCCTCGTGAAATCGCATTTAGTGCAAGTGAAAGCACTAGCGCACACTGCGCGTACACCGTCCGAGGGCAATTCGGCAAGAGGATCTCTAGACGTCAGCGTCTACCGGCGCCGTCAGAACGCTTCACTATCCACCGGATCTCCTTCTATCTGGGCATCTTTACTACCACTTCATGAAGGTAGCCGGTAATCTACACAACATACCCAGCGACACTTTTTGTAACTTCGATCTCTGCAGCACGGGCTGCTTTGAGTGAACGGAACTCGCGTTTCGAGGCCTACCCGGCAGCTGTTCTTAGGCCAACGGGCGCCAGTACGGTCTGAACCGTGTCAATTTTCTTTCCCTTCTGACCGGCCAATCACCGGCCATTCACACTGACCAACCAGATTCCTTCGCTGGAGTGTTCATTTTCTAGTTGACCCCGCCCCCGGCGACCGCGTTCACGAACCTCGACCCGCGCACTCGTTGCTCGTGCTTACTATTAAAGAGACTTTCCTGGCACTGATGCGGTCAAAGTATCCTCATAGGAATTTCTGTCACGACATATCCGTTCGGAGGTAGTTAATCAGCGTAATCAATGACATCAGAAACTGAATTGCTTTGCATGTGAGTCTGAGTTTGCCGGGCTGAAAATATAATCACTCGTCTCTGAAATCGGTCCTTACATGATCGCTGTTTACCTGCGTTGGGTAGGTGTCTGCATTTAACTATCGACCTCGGAAATGATACTTTCGATAGTGTGCTCACCATATTCATTTCCTTGGATTATAGCGCTTCAGCGTATGTTTAGCAATCTATCCGGAGAAGAGTACACTTGAAATTATACCAACCGAACTTATTTTCTTGGTGGCAACGCACGCCATAAAGTCGTAAAAAGTGAAAACATAGGAACTTTATTAGTCAACATAATGGACATTTGCTTCTATTAAAATGGCACAATATCAATGACTTATGGGGAAATATGCAACTTGGAAAAATCAGCGTTAACATGGAATAACAATATCGTTGGTAAGTTCTGATAGCAGAATTATCGTAGGCATTATGAACAGTCTTCAACAATGGCGTTGGAGTGGTGTTGGGGGTTGCCTCGTTCACGGTATGCAGTGCGGTCTGAGATTGATACCAGGTTGGAGTCTAGCCGATTCTCTTATTAGGAGCTCAGAATAATCTGTTGGATTGCAGGCTCCGATTAGAAAATGGCTGACGGCTTATCTTGCAGTTTTTTCATAGAAACTACTAGCCCTTGCTTCTTATGTGATATTCAAATTAAAAAGTACTCAAATTTAGGCAAATTTTTCTCAATGAAGTTGGCAAAACCTGACAGGGCTCATAAACCACCGGAGAGTCTTGCCAGTTAAATCGCTTTTAAGAGGAAGATATCGGAAGTGGACAGCTCCATGGAGTTACATCAATCACACGACTTCTTGGAGTTGTGGAGGAACGCTCACAGATCGCTTCACGGATCCCATCGTCCCGTTTTATTTTGGAGCTTAATTCATAGACCCACCAACAGCTGCACATTACCGACATCCAATCTCATATGAATACCAACAGTATTCAAGCATTTTATGAGATTCGATAGTCTTAGAATACCGTTGAGCCTACAACTGCACTGACTTATTCATTGGACGACGTTTCTTGATTTCTGGTCAATGGGCAGTTATTTTGAGAGATTAAGCGGAAGTTACACCAACCAGCAATTTCTATTGGTATGTTACAAAGTCCATTCATAATGATGTTTGATTTTGCAGGTAAATTTCATCAGTTAAACGATTGATGGCTTTGCAGTAAATACACATGTTGGAGGAATAGGCGTTATTATGGGAAGACGTTATTGGGGGGCGGTTCTGATATTTCACAGGCATCATGGGCAACATCCCCAAATGAGATTGCAGTGGTTTTGGGGGTAGCCGCGTTCACGGGATTCAGTGCTGCCTAGGCGCTAATTTTAGGCTGGCGTATGGCTATTTTCCAGCAATATTATTCAGTCTAACTCATACTGCCTTAAATAAGAGCAGAAGCATTTCCCATTAAATGTGTGCGTTGTAAATTCTAAGAGAGTTATATGTTTGAGTTTAACAGGGCATTAAAGATCAATGAAAAACACTCGCGCATTGCGCGTACAACCTCATGAAATGTTAATCAACATTCTAAAATTCGTTTTCGATCCAAAAAATATTATTCAAGTAGAGTTATAATAAGCTTCCTTCTAACCACCTACAAGAGCCATGCCCGGTACCAAATGACTATCTATGTAGTACAGCAGATGTTCTATCACATAAAATGTTAGCCAAAGTTCTGGAATATGTTTTCGACTTGAAGGGGTTACTTAAGTAAGCTTGTAATATTAGTTATTATGTAGCATAATTCAAAGATATTTAAGTCACGCCAGGATGCCGGCTTTCGAATGGACTTTTTCTCGGCCGTCTGATAAAAATACATGCGTTGTGCAAAAATGATTACTTAGTCAGCATGAATTTCTCTCACTGATTTTTGATACCTTTGTAAATTCAATTATATTTGATAGAAAAAACGTGAATGGAGCTATTATTTCTTGTACTTATTTGGTAGCCAGTTACGTCTTCTCCAAAGTTCCTGCTTGAAGAGAGTATGACGTAAACGGCATCTTCCCGGACATTCGGTTCATAAGGGAAAAGGAGCATGCCGAACAGTTGCCTTTCCTTGACGTTCTCGTCACGCGCACACCCAACGGCGAACTCAACACCACGGTGTACAGAAAGGCGACCAACACGACTCAGATTCTCAACTACCACAGTAACCACCCGATGGCGCATAAACGCAGCTGTGTTAGGACACTCTTCCAAATGGTAAAAACGCACTGCAGTAAGCCAGAGGGACGAGTACGAGAACTTCGGCATCTTCGGAACCAACTTGCAAGGAATGAATACCCGAACAGCTTTGTCAGCCGCTGCCTCCGCACACACCCACGGCGAACAAACAGAGGAGGGCCGCCAACACTCTGGCACCCTCTACCATATATAAAGAACGGGTCCGAAGCGATGGAACGTATCGCTGGAGAGCTCGGCTTGGGTACGCTAACCGTCCGATAGGGACCATGCGCAACAAAATCATGCGAGTGAAGGATCGCCTAGACGTGGGAGAACAATCGGCTTTCGTTTATCAGATCCCATGTCGGGACTGCCCTCGCCACTACACAGGACAGACCGGACAGAGCACAAACGGGCGGTCCGGAGAGGCGACCCGTTGTCTCAGGTCGCCACTGACACCCTGGAGGGAGGCCACGAATCCAACTTCGCGAGCACGCGGATAGTAGCGCGGGTCAACAATAAGACAGGGCGAGAACTGTTGGAGGCCTGGCTGTCTGACACCAACTCGATCAACAGGCACGTTGACATACCCCCTCCCCCCTGCTATCACTCGCTCCGTTCCCGCGGCCAAGAGGCGAGAACAAATTCCCAGCCAAGGGTGCACGCAGTCACGCCACCGTGAGACGGCATGGGACTCAGCTTATCGCGAATATCACCCGCTGTACTCATACCCCCCCCCTCATGGCTCGACTACAAAAACTGCTCATTTGATGTCGCATTCTCACAGTCTCTGACGCTGGCCTGCTATACGAGACCGAAAGCTCAGACTAATACACCTACTGTCCCAGAGATCGTGTGTTCATCTTCTTTAGTTTTTACTGTGTGCGACATTTCAGGCAGCTGGAAAGAACCTCAGTGAAAAGCTGGCACGCTGAAATATCTTGGGATTATGCCGCATGACAATTAGTATTACAACCTCACTTAAGCAGTCTTTTCTAATTTCAGAATTCTGCCTCGCATTTGATTACGAAGGTCAGATAAAAGGAAATAATATCCGAAACTCGGGATAAAATTTTGAGATGGAAGTTCCCCACCGACCTATGTCCTGTGGGAGATTTGCTGGGCTAGAAGCAACGCCGTTTCACCAGAATGCCTCCTGCGGCGGACAAAAGTGTGAGCATTTTTCAGTCGAGGCAAAAAAGAACGTCTTCAGAAGTCGCCGCCCAGATAGGCGGAAGGAGTGTGAAGGAAAGAAGAAAACTGGGTGATAGCTATGTAAACGTCATGAAAGGAGGGCGAAGACCACTGCCATTCTTAGGCATATGAGTCTGGAATTGGATTGGTTATTCCAACATGATCCGGATGGATCGGTAGGCGCCACCACCCACTATCGACCTCAATGTTACCCCAATCACTGCCGATGGAGTATGTAGTGGATGTTTCAATTAATCAGACCGTTTTAGAGGCTCACTTACCCGGCCAATTCAGGGTCCAGACGCCAGGTGTGTTAGCTGCCGCGGACGGACTAGAATTTAAGAGTGATCATTTCGGTGTCACTTTGCTTCGTCTGCGGCACTTCTCAAATTCGCTGTTGATGCGCCCCCGTCACTTGGCGAGTCGTTAGGTGTACTGGTGAGCGAAGAGGGGAGAGGATCTTGAACTGCGTGCAAGACACTTTCAAGCAGAAGGGTAACCAACTTTCAAGATTGCTCCGCCTGATCTCCTGGACACTGTTTTTTAAGCACTGCATATATTTCACATTGGCGCCACAACAGTTGAACTGGATCAGTCATTCTAGGTGGCCATCGATCCTGCATCAGTTTGCACAAACTATGAGGTGACGGTTGAAGTTGTGCTTTTCATAGACTTTTTTCGTGCGAACTTGATGTTTTTTTTCCCACCAAAGGACACCCAGAGAGTTGAGTGTTTGTTACTTTGATTTCTGAGCTTGCTTGCCCGATAAAATTGACTGTGGACCGGCTCGCGTAAATCCGCTGTCGGGGTAAGCCAACAGGATGGTCTTATCTGTCAAAAAGTAGATTTTAGACTTTCAAACTTAACTGCCTGTCAAAAAAGAGGAACAGCCCTAACTTTCAACTTTTTTCCTCTGCGAAGACTGCGGTACTTTATGATATCAGCCAGCTTCCGGACGGCCTATCGAAGTGAGGACGGCATTCTTACAGTAGGTGTGCTAAATCATGAAATGTTAACCGAAATTCTGAAATGCGTTTTCGATTCGGAAGGATTGCATGAGTGGGGTTTCAAAAGTGGCCATTTTGCAGCATAATTATCTAATAATCCAATTACCTCGAGATGCCGGCTTTCAAACGAACTTCCTTCCGGCCACATGTAGAAACCACGTTCCGTGAGAAATGACTACTTGCGCAGCATGAATTTTTCTCATTGATTTTCAATACTCAAGAAATGCAGTTATATTTCATGGGAAATATGCATCAACAAATTCATGCCTTTATCCATTGGGTAGAAAATTACGTCTTTTTCTAGTTTTTTATTCGAAAGAACGGTATAATTCGGCTTTCAAAACTTTTCCAATTCCCGAATTATTTTGAACCCTATCTGCCGTTACCCTTGTATTCAACATTTCCGAACTACAAGCTGTATATTTTCCGCGTATGAAAAACCGTAGATTTCTCTACGGTATTATGAGTAGATCATATGGGGTTCAAAAAATTTAGCAGTGGATTGGAGCCATATTACAGACTTTACAGATAACACTGATAAATGCACAGAAATGATGTTTTATGAGCGAATATCTCATGATGTTAAAAAATCGCATATTTAAAAACTTTTTTAAAATCAAATCACACCCTTCCTTTGAATACAAAACCGAAAGAAGACGTAATTTTTTACCCAATGAATAAAAAATAATTTTAATGCATGTTTTCTATGAAATATAATTGAAGTTTAAAGGGTATCGGAAATCAATGAGAATAAGTTATTTTAAGTAAGTGGTTTTTTGCGGCGTATAGTTTTTTGCATGCGGCCGATAAAACTAATTTGAAAGTCGGCATCTCGATGTAACTGAATTAATATATAATTATGCTGCACAATGGCTGCTTCTGAAACCCCACTCAAGCAATCCCTTTGAAACGAAAACACATTTCAGAATTTCGGTTAACATTCCATGAGCTAGCACACCTACTGTATGTTAACACTTCCGGACAAACACAACGGGTTAAGCGATGAGCAACATTGACATGATCAGCAGTGAACAACATGGGGACGCGGTGGAGAGGTCGATGAGTTGGGAAACGTGCATGTGAAAAGGCAGGAACAAGTCGAAGAGACACAGGCGATAAAGTATTTGAATGCACTCAGGAGCATAGCTATTGTTCGAGGGGGAGGGGGTCTGAGCACGGACTCGCTAACAAGGTGGTGTCGTCAGGCTGATCACGTGGTCTGGCTTCATTCCGCTTACTATCACTACTCCTGAGTACCCCGGCAGCAAAATATACGACTTTAGACGTCCACAACGGAGTCCTAGTGACCAGATCACAACATAAATTTCGTAACCAAATTGCTGGGCGGCAGCTTCACGCTGCAGTCTTCCTCGATTAATAAA
The DNA here is from genome assembly GCA_902702965.1 of Spirometra erinaceieuropaei. Taxonomy (NCBI): domain Eukaryota; kingdom Metazoa; phylum Platyhelminthes; class Cestoda; order Diphyllobothriidea; family Diphyllobothriidae; genus Spirometra; species Spirometra erinaceieuropaei. Next base: position 1,234,805 of record CACRXP010000041.1, on the reverse strand, counting down.
TATGTATGTAAGAACCATTTATGGTTGAAGAATAGACTCCAAAACTCGACGAGATCATCTATTTCTATTATTTTTGCAATTATCACAATTCTTCGACGTCAGCCCGTTTTCCAATCTGCACCAGGGCATTTAAACCCGAGGAAACTGCAGGATTGAGGCTATTCTTAACTCGATTGCAAGGAACTCCCGAAATCTTGATTAGTACAGAATATTCACCCTTTAAACTGCCAGTCCATAAATGCACGTCGTCATTGGAATCCCATATATGACGTCTGCGTTTCTAGAAATTGTAAAGTAAGTGGCACACTGTGGACGTAAAGATTGGCCCATTTCAAACCTACTCACTCCCTGCCTCCGCCCCTCGAATGGTTCTTGTTGCCCGCTAAGCCAAAAAAGGTGTCAGCATTGGCACATGGCCCGCGTTGGTCGAGCTGTGGGGGAAGTAAATGGTTGTACAGTAAATGGGTTAACTCATGAAATGTCAGCCGAAATTCCGAAATGCGATCTCGTTTCGAAAAGATTAATTAAGCAGAGTTGTAAAAGTAATCATCATGCAGCATAATTCTATAATAATCCAGTTACCTCAGGATGCCGGCTTTTGAAAGGCTGCATGCAGGAACTATACATTGCAAAAAATGACTACTTATGTAGTATAAATTTTTCTCATTGATTTTCGATGCCCTTAAAAAGGCCATTATTCTTCATGGAAAACATGCATAAAAATATTCATTTTTTACTTATTCGGCAGACCATTAGGTCTTTTTATAATTTGATACTCGAAGGAATGTTATAAATCGGTTTTCGAAAAGTCTTCTAATTCCCGAATAATTTTGTACTCGACCTGCTGCTATAATTGCATTCCATGTTTCCAATCTACAAGCCGTATAATTTCCGCGTACAGAGAACCATGCATTTCTCTACGATACTGAGAGGAAAGCGTATGGAGTTCAAACAATTGTGCAGTGAATTTGAGTCAAGTGTTAACTTTATAAGCCACATAGGTATATGCAGACACATGGCGTTTTATGAGCGGCCATTTCGGGAATCAAAAAATATCACAACCAGAAACTTTTCTGAAATCGAATTATAGCCTTCCTGCGAGTATAAAGTTTAAAGATGACGTAATGTTCTACCGAATGAGAAAAAAATAAGTATTTTCATGCGTGTTTTCCATGAAGCATAATTACCTCTTTAAGGACATCAAGAATCAATGAGAAAAATTTATACTACATAAACAGTCATTTTTGCAGAGTATAGTTCTTGCGTGCAGCCAAAAAGAATTTCGTTCAAAAGTCAGCACCCTGAGGTAACTGGATTATTATAGAATTATGCTGCATGATGATTACTTTTACAACTCTACTTAAGTAATCTTTTCGAAACGAGATCGCATTTTGGAATTTTGGCCGACATTTAATGAGTTAGCCAATCTACTGTATGCGTGTGCGGCAGACGTCGCGGAGCCCACCATTGCGCCCAACTTCATTGCCAGTCGGTGGAAAGACCTGGACATTCCGCTGGTGCGTGGCTGGTCTTCTTATGCGTTTAGGTTTGCATATATTACTTTTTCCAACAAACCTGGACATTTTAAGAGAGTGAAAAAAGAAAGGAGGAAGCATGCATGCGTCAACAAACGGCAGATCAACGGTCCCGTAACAAAGAGAGACTCTGAACTCGGGAGAGGACAGGATGAGACTGACCTTCTTGTGCGTTTGGCATACAGATATTGCTTTTTTTAACAAAGCCAGGCCAATGTAAGAGGACAATAGCAGATAGGAGGAAGAATGCATAAATGAACAAAAGGCCAGATCAGTGTTGAGAAGCAGAAAGTGGGATTGCACTTTGAATAAAGTATGCTATTTTTCTACTCCTATTTAAAGGTCATTTCCTATAAAGGGACCGGGAAATGCAATAACAGGGCTATCTAATGAAGCGTTAACTGAAATTCGAAAAGTGTTTTTGCTTAGAAAGGATTGCATAGATGAGGTTGTTATACTGATCACCTTGCAACTTAATCGCAGGACATTTCAGCCACGCCAAAATGTCGGCACTTTAATGAGCGTTCTTCCAGTCGCCTGCACAAACCTCACCCGTTGAAAGTTACTACTTAAGTTGTGAGCCCTGTTTCACCGATTTTTGTACCTCTTCTATGTCAAACATATTTAGCAGAAAATATATACAAGAATATTTTAATTGTGTACATGTGGTAGCAAATTAAGTCTTTGTCAAAGTTTTTTACTCAAAGAAATGGTATCTCCCGAGTTTAAAAAAGTTTCCAACTATGAGGTTTTTTAAGATCGTAAAATGTCAATCCATATGGCACTGAATCTCTGCGTTTCTTCATTGTGCTTATGAGGTGTACAAAATGGTACATATCGTTGCGTATGTTCCTAATGACATAGGGAAATATCCCATTTGCCTTACCTCAACAATGTACAACAGAGACTTTTGAAACCCTAGGCGCAAATGCAGTTACAGGTTGAACTCGAAATTATTTAGGAATTTGGACGCTTGTTAAACTCGGAAGATGTCTATTCTTCGAATATCAAGTTTGAAGACGACGTAATGGCAACGGTATAGAGAAGGACTCCACTTAACTGTCAGTAGACTGTGGATCTTGCCGTACGTGATTTATGGTAAAGGGAGTTTTATGGGTGGGGCGGCACGCTAGACAGTAAGCTGACAAAATAAAAGAAAACACAAGATTTGCCTGGATTTATGCCGAAAGTCTTATCCTATGCTATTGTATGACAATGGAAATGAGAGTAGTAATTAAACAGTAAACAATAAGTTAATTTCACCAAATAACGTACTTTGAGTTAAAGTGTGCGGTCGTGGAAGTAAACGTTGTTGGCCGTGTAGTTTCTGAAACAGCCTGCACATGTATGCCAAGATAAAACCCCATATGACACGATCCGCAGTCTACTGACAGTTAAGTGGGATCCTTCTCTACACCGTTGCTTGCGTAATTAGGGCAGCGGTGTGTTAAACGACTCCGCTTAACCGTCGGTAGATTGCGGATCATGCCATATGGAGCTTTATATTGGCATCCATTTGCAGGCCGTTGCAGGCATTACACTGACAACAACAACAGCTTCCCACAACCAAAAACCACTACTCAAATTCCATTGTGTTTTGAAAATTTGCGCCGTTGTTGATTTTTTATAAATCAATGCGCTCGCTTCCACCTCCATATGAAAGCTCACGATAAGACTTTCGGCAAAGATCCAAACAATTCCTTCTTCAAGTATATAACATAAAGATAATGTGATTCTCTATGAAACGAGCGAGAGAAAGCGTAATTTTGTTCATGTTTTCAATAAAATATATTTCTTTTTATAAGACCATCGAAAATCAATGTGAAAAATGAATGCTAATTAAGTAGTCATTTTTTACCGGGTGCGGTTTCTACAGACGGTCGAAAAGAAATGCGTTCAAAAGCCGACATCCCAGCAAGTCCGAAACACTATCGGATTATGCCGCATGATAATCAGTCTTACAACCCCACCTAAGTAATCCTTCCCAATCAAAAACACATTTTAGGATTTTAGACAACATTTCATGAAATCGGTTACGCACTGTATATTGCTAATGCACGATATGTGGCTTATGGTCCAGTGGAATCATTTTCTGAATACAAGACATGATAATCTGGTAAACGGGAAAACAGGCGATTAGACTGGGAAACTGAGTAGTTCTTGAAAGTGTGCGCGGTACAAGGCAATGGAAATCCTTGTAGCTTGCGGTGGTCGAATCGTCGAAAGAGGGGGAAATTCACAATTCACATGGCATAAAAGTAGATATTTGCATGCTCCAAAACCAAAATGGCCAGGGTGGGTCTATACATGTTTCACGGGCGGAAAGACCGAAGAAACAGGTGACACAGGGCATTTAACTTTAAGCAAAAATCAAGGACGTTCTTTTAGAAAACAGGTCTCGATGTAAACAGAGTTTGGTGCATACCCCTAAAACGCGCAGATAATTTTTAAACTGACGACATTTCATGGACCGACACGGTGTACATATTACCGATGACCAGCATGTAAATTAATTTATGATGAGGCAGACGTTCTCAGAACCTACATCCCTCCCTCGTCCAACACATATTTTGATTCGAAGATAAAACGGTGGTAAGGAGCGAGAGGTGTCTGACAAAAGATATGCAGCCGCTCTGCACGTGCCAGATACTCTGCGATTTCCACTTCATGCACGATGCTATAACAGAGGGCGACGCGGATCTTAGAGTAGGCGGGCTAACTCATGAAATATCATCCGAAATTCAGAAATGCGTTTTCGTTTCGAAAAGATTAACTAAGTAGGGTTGTAAAACTAGTCAGCCTGCAACATAATTCTATGATACTGCAGTTACCCCTGGATGCCGGCTTTGAATGAACTTTCTTCCGGCTGCATATAGAAACTACGCTCTGTAAAAATGACTACTCGAGTAGCCTGACTTTCTCTCATTGATTTTCGATGCCCCTAAATGTCCAACTATATTTCACGGAAACATGCATAATAATATTAAGTCTTTTGCTGACTCGGTAAAAAATTCCGTCTTCTTCCTATCTCATACTCGAGGTGGGGGTATAATTCGGTTGTCAAAATCCTTTCCAACTCCCGAATAATTTTGAATCCGCTCTCCCGTCACACTTAGATTTAGGGTTTCCAAACTACAAGCCGTATATTTTCCGCGTACGGAAAACCACGCATTTCTCTACGGTAATAAAGAGGGACTATATAGGGTTCATAAGGCGGAAGGCTTGCAACAACGGACTGTCAAATGTAATTTCGTCATCAGATTAGGCCCAGTTGCCGCTGCTCACTTAACCGTGCAAAATCAGTCTCCCTAATAAATGGTGATATAAAAAATTTTTTGTGCATCGATCACGTGTGCGGAACGAGTTTCCACGTGAGATATTACGTGAAGAAGTAATAGCATGTGAGGAGCGTCACATTTTCCCTCAATTATTGGGATTTTGTGACCCTCTAATTATGATCCATTAAGGGCCTCAGACTTTGCAGTAATTTCCCTGGAGAAAATTTAAAACCGAAAGCATACCCACTTTCCTTCTTCTTCAAGGGGAGTACGGCGCTCTGTTCGGCAAAAACTGGTTCTTGGTCAGGGCAATCACGTGAAAAGTTTAAGCAGAGTTCAATCGTCGAAATTCCCTCAATTACTACTAGGAAGACGTTTCAGGTAAGAAATGCCCTCTGCTTTCAGATGGTAAATGGGCTATCTCATGGAATGTTAACCGAAAGTCTGAAATGCATTTTTGACTCGAAAAATTACTTTAGTAGGGTTGCAATGTTAATTATCGTGGAACATTATCCTAAAAAACGTCAGTCATTTCAGGATGCCAGATTCTAAACACGCATCTTCCCGACCGTCTACAAACCTGCACTCTGTAAATAATGGCCACATGAGTAATGTGAGGTTAACCATTGATTTTCCATTCCCTCGTGGATTCAAACATATTTTATAGAAGACAATAACAACAGTATTTATCATTGTACTCATTTGGTAGTACAGTACTAATTCGTGAAATGTTAACCGAAATTCTGAATTGCGTTTTCGACTTGAAAATGTTTCTTACAGTGAATAACCGATCTCATGATAAGTTGGCCAAAATTGTGAAATACGTTTTCCATTTAAAAGTACTATTCAGGTGGGGTTGTTATATTAATTATCATGCAGCATAATCTTAGAATATTTCGGACTTGCCAGGATGTCGGCCTTTGACTGCACCTCTTTTCGACCAAACTCGGTAAAAATGACAACCCAGTTGGCATGCATTTTTCGCACTGATTTTCGACGATCATATAAAATTAAATATATTAATTAGGAAACCTGCATAAAAATATACTTTCGTCTACTCTTTTGGTAGAAAATCGCGTTGTCTTTCCGTGTTATACCCCAAGTTATGCCATCTTTCGGTTTTTATAGAGTTTCTAATGATGAGATTTTTAGACCGTGCGATGTCCATAAGTACAGCATCGCACATGTCCGTTTACCAATGCTCCTCGTAAAATGCACAACATGTTCCGCATCCATTGCAAAGTTTTATGAACTGTATTTGGTGTCTTTTTAAAGACAGAGGAATATATTATTTTCATGGGGCGGAAAGCATGCATCATGTGGTTTAAAATCGCTAAACGCTAGTGCAACGGCACATCTGGCTCAGAATTACTCGGGCATGGGAAAACTTCTTCAAAACGTAACAGACGGCTGAAACAAAGGCCATTCAAGGGCCGACATCTTACTGTGACTGAAAGATATCGGGATTATGTCTTATGATAACTGATATCACAACCATACTTAAGTTTCTTTTTCGAGTTGAAGGCACATATCGGAATTTCAATTAACACTGCATGAGTTAGCACGTCTATTGTAGGTACGGTAGATTACGTAACTCGGAAATCATAATAACGGGAACCTGGGTGATCACTTTCGTGCAATTAAAACGTGTAGTTTGCGTATTTGCAAAACCCACTCCGGAAAATGCTTTTTCCTATTGCAGTAAATGTATCCAAGCGAATTTATTGGAGAAAAAGCTTATTAGCTGAAGCAAATATCGACTTTGTCTTGTATTTAAGCAGTTGAATATGGTGCTAACCGTCTGAGGCCACATTCGCACGTGATTACGTTTTTTCTACCAGAAGACATTAACCTAGATTTGAAAGTCTTGTCAAAACAACCGTCATCCACCTGAAAATTGATTTGTAGGTCTGCGTAAGTCAGGGAAAACAGGATGTCTGTCAGGATGTGCATCAACATGTTATTTTTAGAAAACCGGATCTTTTCTGCGTTAAGAATTCAGATTTGAAAATCTGTTTTATTTTTGCCCAAATAAGGGATAACAATACCCACAGAGAGTCCTTTGCTTAAACATGTCCACATATCCGTGGTATTTACGAATTCTCCCTAAGTAATCGCGAATAGACCTATTACCAAGTAGCCAACTGAACTTTCAAGAATCTGGTACAAAAATTTTCGTGTGGTATAGTTTCTACCATAGAGTCATTAATAAACGGGCTGTTCAAAGCCTTGACGGTTTGGGCAATTTATTGATATTTATGTGGCCCCTCTGTTGTACATTTGTAATAGTTGAACGGGGTTAGGACAACGAAGATGAACTCAGCGTTAAGAGGGAGACGAGTTAGTCCATTTGCAACAGGAAAGTTATCAGTAAATTTCGGGGAATCAATAAAGCAGGCCAGACGTTCAATTTTTTTCCTAGATTTAACCTCGGAAAAAGGATGGACATTCTTCAGCGACACACCATATAAAAGGAGTACCCAATAAAAGAAAGGTTTTTTGTTGTCCACGAACACATTTATTACCGACTATCATTGCAAACGTTCCTTTTTTTTCGGTGATGATGAGAGTTTACATGTACGACTCATAAAGACATTTGCATAAAAAACGTCTAAAATCTAACTAATTCTCTGAGCCCTATCAAGAACTACCTAATTTTAAATGTTTTTATGGAAACATATTAATGAATTTACCTTTCTGAGTAACTATTTTAAAAAAAATGAAAACCGCAAAACATTCAGGACATTTCAGAGGCACTGAATCTAAATAAGATCCACCATCAGTAAAGCCACAAAGTGAATTTATGGAAGAAGAGTTCTGTTAATATACAAAGATGGCGTGGTACGACTGTATCTATAAATTATATTCAAATTTCTTAGGCCCTCATCAACCTGTCTACGTGTGTACTTTTGGAAACGTTTATTTACTTGGCGTCCCTATTAGCAAAACGGCGTGAAATCCACAATGACTTGGTCAACCGAATCCCACATAATGAAATGAACGGAAAAATTACAGGCGACCCTTGTTAAAAGTTTTTGAATTTCTACTTGACCTAGCAGCAGTTAGCTAAGCACCTTATCTAATTTTGCAGTAACTCTTAGAGGATAATTAAGTGGCAAATGCATGCGTGAATTACTTTTAAACTCTCTTATATTCCTGCAGTTGCATTTGCTTCATTATTTGTACGGATTGGCTTCTCGTGCTTCTGAAAGTTGAGTTCACCCATTCAATACTATTTTTCGGCGTTTTACTAATTTCCGCTTTTCTTTGGAAAATTTTTCTTTTTGGATTACCTTGTGCAAACCCTGATATTTATTTTATTTCTTGTTCGCTGTTCGTCTTTTATTATTTATTGGGAGTTTAAATCAATGTATATGAGTCGGTCTTCGATTGATTATGGATTTTTTGAATGTGTGCAATTTTAACGAGTAACGTCACCAGTAGATACGTTAGGCATATGCATGACTTCGCAAATCAAGCCGGGAAAACAAAAATGACCCACGCTATAATTATAATTTTAATGCCCCAAATAGAATATGAATTAAAGTTTATCACTGGCCGCAAGAAATATTTGTTTTCTAGGCCATTTTTGTATTTGCAGGCATAATATATCTAGACATGGTTTTGGTACGCACAGTACAGTTGGCTGGAGGATTTCTTGGCTTATGAGTTCGCATTCATGACTGCTTAATCTAATAACCAGAAGAGGTTTCGTATCAACCAACGAAGGAGAACTTTCCAACACAACAATTCACGCCCTAATTATGAAAAAGAAACAATAATGATTACACTAAACGAGGATTCAAATTAGCAAAAGTACTTCCAGGGTGGTAGTCGTGCGACGGGCACAAATATGGAATTCCAGCGTTTGATCTCCAAATTACCGAATGTTCTAGCATGGAGTCGATCTTTTGGAACAGACCACTTTAAGCCCGTTGTTAAACAGAGGTCCGGGTTTTCAGCAGGTATTCTTACCGGCAGTATGGTGAATAGTGTAATTTTCGTATACCACTGACTACCAGTTGGTATTTTATGTAAGGTTGTTTCGCAGAAGCTAATGGGTTTCCGCCCAAATATTCATACCTGCTTTCAAACCAAGCCTGCAAGTTTTTGCTAGGATTATGTTCCTCGAGACAGCACGTCCATTGCTGAAAAAATTGGAAGGCTGAAGTTTCAAAATTGGAGTATACACTCAAAAGCACACGTAAACGAAGGGGGGGACCCAGTGATCAGCCAGACTCCCTGCAGGTTGTGCCTGTGCTGTGATTTTTGAGAGTCAGGCAACATGTAAGAAAGCCGAACGCGCGGAAAATAGAAGTTTGGACAAAACTCTTTGCCTAAATTCACCCTTAGAAATAAATTGCCTGATAACACAGGAAATGCAGTCAATGTATCTCACATTTTCTGTAAAGCAGATATCTACAATAGGTGTGCTAACTCATGAAGTGTTGGCAGAAGTTCTGACATGCGTTTTCGACACGAAAAGATTACCTAAGTCGGGTTGCAAAATTAATCACCGTGCAGCATGATTTCAAAAATGTCCAGTTACTTCAGCATGCCAGCTTTCGAACAAGCTTCTTTCCAGTCGCCTGAGAAACTAAACTTGATAAAAAATGACCGCTTAAGTAGCATTCATTTTTCTCATTGATTTTCGATGCCCTTGTAAATTTAAATATATTTCATACAAATCATACATAACAATATTCATTATTATATTCATTTGGCAGAAACTAATCTTCTTCAGTTTTATACTCGAAGGCAGGGAATAATTCGGTTTTTAAAAGGCTTCTAATTGGGAGATTTTTAAGACCATGAATCGCTCGTTCATAAAGCATCGGGTGTCTTCATTTACTAATGTTTCTTGCAAGGTTTACAATATGGCTCGAATCCTTGTAAAATTCGTAAACCTCATATGGCCTCCTCTCCATACCTTATATAACTGAATGATATACCGTGTACGGAAAATATAGAGCTTGTAGATTGGAAATTCTGAATGCAAGTGTAACGGCAGGTCGGGTTCAAAATTATTTGGAAATCGACAAATTTTTGAAAATCGAATTATACTTTTCCTCCAAGCATAAAAGTTGAAGAAGTTAATGTTCTACCAAATAAATAAGTGAATGTATATTTGTGTGCATGTTTTTTATAACATACTTAAATTTATAAGCTTATCGAAAATCAATGAAAAAATTTTATGTCGTATAAGTAGTCCTTTTTAAGCGATTGTAATTTTTGCAGGCAGTCGAAGTGAAGTTCCTTCGAAAGCTGGCATCCTTAAGTAACTGAAATATCTTGGCATCAATACTACAACCATACTTAAGCAATCTTTTCGAGTCGAAAACGCATTTTAGAATTTCTACTAACATTTCACGAGCTAGCACATCTACCGTAGGTACGAAAATGAACCCTATAGTTCTTTTCCTAACTTGCCTTATTTAATTTCCGGATAAATTAATGCGCGAACTGGGAGTAAATCCTTCGGAACAGACCTCTTCGGGAACCATCCGAAATTTGCTACGAATATTTGGACTGAAATCCACCAGTTTTTGCGGGATAACCGCATATTATTCACAAACCGCCAACAGGCAGCCAGTAGTATGGAATTGTGTAATTATTTGCCGTACGAACAACACAGGTATTAGCTAAAAGCTTTTGGCTAATTACACAATTCTATCTTTCTTACCCTAGGCAAGAAGATGTAGAGGTATATGAAAACCAAAGTAAATCATAACATTTACCCTATCCGCTAGGGCAGGAAAGGCTTTTAGCATGGGTACACAGCCTCGGCGTTCCAATCGGTGATCGCCACAGGCGGCATTTTTCTGATGAATATCAGCAATAGAGCGGATTATCGAAAAAGACAAGGGAGGGTGGAATTACCCCGATTGCAGTCAAAGAACACCCAAGAGTCAACCCCCTATTCAGGTGATAACCGACACCACAAGCTACAGGACTAAATTCTTCACCCGCATCCTGGTCTGCATTTCCTCTAAATCGATGAATACCAACCCTACGTGACTAGAGTGTTCTTTATCGCATCAACCGACAAATTGAAAGCACATGGAAAAGCTGGACCCAGATGCCTATCTTCGATCTTTCCAATTTGAGTTTGACTGACTGAATATGATATAATGGCATTACCGACAAAGACAAGGGAGACTGGAATGGCCATTTCTGACTTATCAGCCGTCGTCAGCCAGTCATACCAAATCCCGAAGGTCATGACTGGCTGACGACGGGTAATAAGCCAGAAATGGCGATTCCAGTCTACCTCGTCTTTGTCGGTAATGCCATTCTGTCTATATCATGCGCCGCTGTGCGGCTTCTCGTTGGGCTAGAGAGGGAGCCCATAAGACACAACAGAACGAGTGAGTCCCGTTAAAACGATCGGCGAGCGCCCCCTGCCATTGGCTATGACATGTAGGCAGGAAGTGGACTTTTCTTAGTGTCATTAACGCTTATCGAGGTTAAAGCTACCGCAGGAAAAAGAACTTGTAGAACATGCGACCACCCCTCATAACTTTGTGGACTTTCAACTAATAAGTATTTTGGCAGGACTGGAATGTAAGCACTCTCCCCCTAAAATCCATGCTTACATGTTTGGTGCTTAATTTCTTTCGGCAAACGCCTGAATTTAATTATCTGCGTAGTGAATACTACTCTTAGATGTGTGTTAATCGTATTCTTTTCCTTGAAGAACGACACTTCATCCAAAGTTCCAAAAATGATGCATTTTAAAGCATCCTCGGTGGTAGCGAACGCCATTAAGCTACAGAAGAAGTTTACGTGGTATCTCCGTACGGAAAGTGAATGAAGATCCATGTGCACTAATTTCGTGCAAAATTTAAACCTAATGGTATATGCAGGCAGAGATCAGTAACTGAAAAATTTGGAGCTTATTAGGAAATCCACGGTTTAAAAAGATGCTCATTGCTTTGGGATGTTATTATTGGGATTGGTTCTGCCGACAAAATTCGCATTTGCTTATGAGCAGCATTTAATAATTAATTTGGGGCAGCGTTTGAAGTCACTGTGTCCACGGGATGCAATCTGGTCCGGGAGGGTGACTATATGTCAGTCTGTCCCACACTTTTTCGGCACCCCTCAATGTAAGAAAAATACTAGGAGGACACTGAATAAACCGCTTATACTAGCCATCTCCTGAGGCAATTTCGACAACTAGCAATATTTCTTTAAATGGAACTGTTAAATCCCAGCAAAATATTTTGATGTCCTAATTGGACTTCCACGATAGGAGAATGTGCAAGTTGGCTCTGAAACGTAGATATCAGAGTCATTTCAATTAGTAATACTTAAAAACAACGAGGAAGACAAACATTACATTACACCGCAATATAAGTGGCTACAAAGGCACTAGTTCTTTTCCTGGAACGATATACTGTCTTGCACATTGCGTCCAAAATTCGATAAATTCTACACGCTCCATAAGCAAAGAAAGCAAGGCCATCGCAAGCGCTTGGGTTTTGATTATATATACAGTAGATATGCCAACTCATTAAAACGTTGATCAAAATTCTAAAATGCATTGTCAAATCGAAAAAAATTACTTAAGTAGGGTTGTGAGATTAATCAGCGCGCAGCATAATCCAAAAGTAATTCAGGTACCACAAGATGTAAACTTTTGATCGAACTTCTCTCCAGCCGCCTGAAAAAAACCAAACTCCGCAAAATATAATTACTTAAGTAGCATAACTGTTTCTCATTGATTTCTGACGACCATATAAATTCCAATATATTTCAAGGATAACACGCATAAAAATATCCATTCTCTTACTCGTTTAGTAGAGAATAACGTCTTCAAATTTTATGCTTGAAAGAAAGGTACATTAAGGTTTTAAAAGACTTTTCATATTCCCGAATTACTTTTAACGTGATCTACCGTCACACTTAAATTTAGGGTTTCTAAATCAAATGCAGTATGTCTTCCATGCATAAAAAATCACACATTTCTATACGGTGTTGGGCGGAGACCATTTGGGGTTTGTTAACTTTAACAGTGGATTTGAACCACATTGTAGACTTTACTAGCAAAATGGGAACGAATGCAGAGGCATGATGTTTTATGAATGGAAATTTCACAGCCTTAAATAATCTCATAATAAGAAACCTTTTTAAAACCGAATTATTTTTTCTTTCAGGCATAAAACTTGAACAAGACGTTGTTGTCCATTAAATGAGTAAACGAATGAATATTTTATGAGTGCTTTCTAAGAAATATATTTTAATTTATAAGTGTATCGAAAATCAATGAGAAACGTCTAAGCCACTTAAGTAGTCATTTTTACAGTGTGAATTTCGCAGGCAGTTGGAAAAAGTTCTTCTAAATGTTAGCGTCTTGTGGTAACTGGATTACTTAGAGATTATGCGGCACGGTTACTGATACTACAACCCTACTTAAGTAATCTTTCCGACTCGAAAACGCGTTTAGAATTTTGGTCAACTTTTTATGAGTAAGTATATTTGCTGTAGTAAACAACGATATTCTAAATAAATAATTTTCAAGCGTTTTCGTGAAATACTGCCATAAACAACATATTTTGCTACTAAACAGCCTGTTTATCTCTTTGGATGATACAGTATAGCCTATTGCATATTGCGCCAATAAGATTGCCGTCCTGATACTACGTCACAAACGTCATCAAAGAAAAATGGCATTTCCTTAAATCGGTGGTAGGTGCGGTGCACAACGTCGTTGCTTTTAAGTTGTGTTTGTTATTTAATCAGTTGCTGTGATACGTTTGTGGTCGCGACCACTCGAATACCATTTAAACCTGTTCGAGCCTTAAGTGCACGAAAAGCCAATCTTGAAACCGCAGATAGTTGCCTTCTGCACTGTGGGTTTGTACCTTAGCATCAAACTGCAGCTGGCAGACGCTGGATGACGCTTCGCGTTCAATCGGCCAAGCCCTCGCGGGTGTGTAGTAAGTTAAACTGATGGATCAGTCAGTATGTTAATAAATTAGAATTTGAGCGCTCAGCGGAGTGCAACTATTCGATCTCTGCTGGGTAATTGTGCTCCCTAGGGAGACCAGAATTGGCAGTTTCTGGCCTTACGCCGAGGTTATTTATTAAATGACAATATGCCATTTCTTACTGTGAATAGGGCTGCAAGGTGCGTTAGAGCGATCAGTCTAATTTCTACGACAAGGTCATTAAAGAACCAATTTCACTTAATTGTGCATTTTTCTTGTGGCATAAATTTAACCATGATTAAAGACAACAAAATACGCAAAATATGTAATATATTTTAAGCATTTTATCGGAAGTTATTTTTTATTAGACTGGTCTTCCTGACAGCACGGGGTATTTCAGTTTGAACAAAATTGAAAATTCGACATTTTCAAACACTAACGGGGATATCAGTTTAATCTAACAGGTATGCATGAAATAGCGCTGCAGTGGGGAAGTGATACTTTCTGCTGAGTTCACATAGATTTTGGGGTTCACAATTAATACTGCCAGACTGTTCTAAATATACTTAGCGATTCCTAAACTGTCTAAGCGTTTTACCGACGTAAACTGACTCTGAAGGGTGACAGCAAGAGTACGCCCCGACGACCGCAAAATCACCATCCACTCGAAGTGACAGGTCAGATGAAAAAATGAACGTGCACTCTGGCTGTCAAACAACACCTTATCCACCTGAAGTGAAACTGTGAGCTCTGTGCGAACAGCCTAGCGCTCTGTCTTGCACTAAATCAACCCTGACGACGAATCTGTTAGTCCCCTGGGAAAGTGGTGTTTCCATGAGTTTCCGATGCAAAGTAAGTGCAATGAGATCTGACATCTTTTCCACCCACCCACGCGCCAGCATCCGACATGAAGTCAAGGCGCGCGCATGAACATTTGCATATTTTATGAGCGAAGTCCATCCGCGCACACTGAAGAAATATCATAACTTTGATAGATGAAGTACTACCACCTGAGCAGGCGACTTGATGTTAGGGTAAAACAGGCCATCATTCCTAAAAATTTTTATCTGTGGCAAAACTTCCGAACAGCGAAATATTTAAAAAACAACCAGCATAATTAAAAGGCGACCGTCGCTCTTCGTAAGACTGTGCATAAAACGCAAAATTTAGAGTAAACGGTTCCGAGTAAAAAGTTTAAAATACTCTAAAAGCATTATTTTGTCGCTTAAACGTGATATCTTCTTGGGTAGCAGTTTATTGCGTGTGAACAAGTAACATTTACGGCAGCACAAATCGAGCCAGTTTGAACATTACAAGTCCTGACATCCGCCGCGTGACCAAGGGACAGGGCGTCAAAGAAGGAAGTCATAGTTTGCATATTAATTATTTTTTAATGGGAAGCCGGCTATTTTAAAAGCGAGCATATTAAAGTTTACTTTTTTCGAGACTTGACATTAGATATCGTAGGGAAGAGAAATGTAATAATTATGTACTGGTACTTAGTCGACTGTCCTTTCGCCTGTAGCGCACTAATAAGTCTGACGGAAATGCATATTACGATGTTATCTGTGGTGGACTGGTCTGTGCAGTTACTATTGTTTGTTACGAATTGACGCAATCGGTGAGTGCCCCCTCTGCCGATAGCCACCGACGGGACAACGAGCTCCTGGCTCAGTCTTCAGGGCGTTGGACTTCTAACTAACAGGTCGCAGGATCGAGCCCTAGGAGTTGCACACCTCACAGTTGGGTATGGCTGGCTGACGACGGCTAATACACCATAAATTTTCATTCCAGTTTCTTTTGTCTCTATCAGCAATGCCATTCTGCCAGTTTATTATCTATTTACATATTACTGATATTGCATATATCCTATGGTAAATTCAGCTTCCACTGTATCGAAAAAGTGTCGTCTTTTCGTGTTTCAACTTCATACAATCAGAGTGAAGGTATTGTTGATAGGACTGGGGTCCAGAATAAAATATTCTTAATGAACCCCAGGGGAGGAGGTTGACTGCGGCCTCAAGAATTAGATCGTAGTCGTAGGCTTTATTAGAATCATTCTTCATCTGAATGCCAAACAGAAGCACTATCCTGCAACACTGTGGTATCCATTCAACGTCGGTGAATGTTACTGTAACCGAAAACATCCTTTACGATATCGCTGAAGACCTCGCTGACTTATGGTCTTCGTTGCTGACCACCAGGTTGGTCGCTCTCCAGGTTTAAGTGCCACCTAAACGACTAGGAGACGGTAGTTTTTTAAAAATTTGCAACCCTTATGGTATGTTTTTGTGCGAAGTTCTTCCCCTGTATCCTTAAGCCGACTTAGGAGGTTTCTTTGGAGGTAAAGACTCATCAAGAAAGTAAATATTCGTCATGAATGAAAGTCAGTGGTCAATATCTCCTTTAGAAAACAAGAAACTTTATCTTATCAGTTTCCTATTCAACAAAGGCTTTATCATAGGCTGTTATTGATGAGGGACGCATTCATTTATCCTCTCCCTAAATATGCTCAAAGAGAATACTGACAACTGATCCCTGCGAATAGTCTTCATGAGCGTATAATGATACTTCTTTAGTGTATGACAAATAAAACCATCGTTCTGTTTGCTTATGGACCGTTTCACTCTACCTTGTTTATTCCTAGGCACTGTTAAATCATTAATGATTCGTGTGGGGGGGGGGGAGTTGGCTCATACTGAAAATGCTGGCTAACGGCTCTTGAGGCGGTCCTTTCACTGATAATTCCCTTATATGCTGAAAGTGCGTCGGAACTTTTGTTTCACGATATAACAGAGAAAGGTGATAGCACGTCGGAGGAAGCTTTTAATTCACGGCACGGTAAAACAAAAAAATGCCAAACAAGGCAAGTACTGCCTTTTATGACAAAAACACTATCAGATCAAACATCAGTATTTTGTTAGTCGAATATGTTCCCCGGTTTCTGCAAAACAGGACGATTTCGCATAGTTAACTTCAGCTGATTTTAATGGGTAGGAAATCCGACTTTACGGCTCTAGAAGACACCTGACGGAGACAGTTTTTAACTAAATTAGTGCCTTTTTACAGTAACAGGTGCGTAAACAAGCGGCCTTGGCTTATGCTATTAACCAGCATAGGAAGTTACTAAGATACCAGGGTGAGTCAGATTTTGCTTAAAACTCTCATGTTTTCTTTTCTACAGAAATATCCGTGTCCAAAATGCCTGTGAAGGTCTATCTGAATTTCAAGGGTGGTACTGTATCAGACATGATCAAACGGCGACTTCGATTCACGAGAGAACAGACGTACACCGCCTCTAACTTGTTGTTCATACGCACTACGGAGACTCTTCCAGCTAGAGCAATTAAAGATATTCTGCCTTTGCATCCCAAATCAAACTTTATATATGAGTTAACATGCAGTTGTGGATCCAAATACACTGCGCGCATGCAAAGGCAGCTGGCAGCTCGGTCAGCTGAACGCATGTCGAAAAAACTACTAGGGGCGAAAAATAAGGTACCCAGGAGTTCAATCGCGAAGCATCTAGTCGACTTTGACCATTTGGTGGGTCCAAATGACTGCTATTAAGACTCTACTTCGGGCGATGACTGGAGGTCCCCTGCGCCTTACAGAGGCCGCTGAACTACGCGATCAACCTCGCATTGCCATGGTAAGGATCGATAATGGACGTAATCCCATTTCCCCGCCCCTCCTTTCATGCCCACTCCGCTTGACTGACAGCTGTCCCGCGCGTCGGAGATTTACTCGCGCCTGATAGGTTTTCACTGTAATCTGAACTCGCTTGCTTAGATGACACCCCTCTCCCTACCCCCTGGCTATGCGCACCCGCATATCAGACCAACAGTCCGTACCCCATTGACCTATCACGTGCCATCCCTCTAGGTCGCTCTCTGATTGAACAGTCTATCTTATAAATACGCAATGGCCGTATTCATTCGAATAAGAGGTCACGACGTCTTCTGACGTCATTACATTTAGCATAATTTGTCGCCTTTGGCTTGTCAGACTTCTTTCGGGAAAGAAGCGCTTCATTCGCCTATAGTTTAAAGCCTTCTGCCCTTTAGATTTATACTACATAAACGGCATACTAACCATCCAAGTTTCCGTTACGACATTTCATGTGTTGCGTTACCTACCGCACGCCAGAGGGGTATCGCCACGCACATGTTGTTACGGGCCAGTGTAGACTCTGTGCTGCCTGACTGTCGTGCGCCGCAAGCCAGTCTGACCCCTGTCTTGGTGAAGCGCATCTGTGGTGCAGGCTGTTCTGGAGGCTACTTTATAGGATGCAAGTGATTATGCGTTTTCTTAATCGGGTAGAGAATTTAGAAAAAAAAATCGGTTAGTGCTCGAGTTCAACGTCGTGTACAGTAGATGTGCTGTCTCATGAAATGTTAACCGAGCTTCTGAAACGTGTCTTCGATTCGGAAGATAAGTTAAGTAGGACGGTAATATTAGTAAGCATGCAGCGAGATCCAGGATATTTCAGTCATATCAGAATATCAGCTGCTGAAGGAGTTTCTTTCCAGTTGTTCCGTGGAGGTGACTACTTAATTAGTATGGATTTCTCCCATTTATCTTCGATACCCCCATGAAGTCAAATAAATTTTATAAGAGGGATACAAAAAATATTCTTTTTTTACTGATTTGGTAGCTAATTGCGTCTTCTTTAAATTTCATACTTTGAGGAAAAGCCTAATTCGGTTTCCAAAAACATTTTTTAATTTATGAATAATTTTCGACTCGACCTGCCTTAACCTCGCATTCGGGTTTATAAACTACAAGCTGTATATTTTCTGCTCAAGGAAAGCCATATATTTATACACAGTATTAAAAAGATACCATACTGACTTCATAAAATTTCCCGGCAGATCTGAAAAATACTGTACATTATAGAAGCCAAATTAGTGAATGCAGAGATGCGATGTCTTATGAATGGAGATTTCATGGTCTAAAAAATCTGATAATCGGAGACGTTTTAAAACCGGTGTATACTTACCCCTTAAATATAAATTTTAAAGAAAATGCAATTTGCCACCAAATGAGGAAAATAAAGAATATTTTTGCGCATCTTTCCTATAAAATGCGTTTGAATTTATAGGGGCATCGAAGATAAACGGGAGAACACCATGCTAATTAAGTAGTCGTTTCCACTGAACGTACTTTGTAGAGACGACTGGAATAAGGCTTCTTCAACAGCTGACATCCTAATATGATTGAAATATCTTGGAGTTTCGCTGCATGATCATTAATATTACTGCCCTACTTAAGCTATCTTTTCGAATCAAAGACACATTTCAGAATTTCGGTTAACATTTAAAGAGATAAAGCACCTACTGTATATTTTGAAATTATTATTGCCGGTCGGCATGCGAGAGAAGCTCCTCCCATTGAGCTTTAGAGCTCAGTGAGGAGCTCGTGAAGGCAGTCACATAGCGGCTGGGAATCTGTGCCAAACGGAGTGCCGAAGAAGACAAGGGTAAATGTGATGCCCAATTCAGACTTATAAGTCGTCGTCAGCCAGCCGTGCCTAGAATCAGGATTGGGGCACTTGAGCCTCGAGCCTGTGTTGCTTTGGTTACTAGTCTTGAGCTGTAACCATTGAGTCGCGGGTTCATTATTATGTCGGTTTAGATCAAGCTGTATTAACTGTAATCACATTGCGGTACTTGTACGTCCCTTTGTGCATTGGGACTAGATATAGAGGGCAACAGTAGGACCCTACTTAATTTTCAGTAGAGTGCGGATCGTGTCATGTGCGGTTGTCAGCTTACTGTCTAGCGTGCTGCCCCATCCATAAAACGTCCTTTTGCATAAATCACGTAAGGCGCGATCCACAGCCTACTGCCAGTTAAGTGGGGCCCTTCTCTATACCGTTGCCATCTAGAGTCCCATAGATAGCAGCGCAGCGACTAGTAATATATCCAAAAAGGAGCTATCAACAAAGACAAAGGGACTGGGATGGTCATCTCTGGGATATTTGTCATCTTCAGTCAACCTTACCCAGCCTGGGGCTCAACCCAGAGCACTTTCGGCTGCTATTTAAGTACTCCACATCCATATGGGTTGGGCTTCCTCACACAGATGGTTGAGGTGGTTTGGAGATGGACGTAACTTACAAAGTAGGGTTAATTTTTTCAGATCGCCACCTAAATAATCCTCTCTAGCCGAAATCACATTTAAAAATTTCGGTTAACATTTCATGAGATACGCCACCTACTGCAGGTGTCAATCAACAGCGCTGTGCCCCGCCGACCGCATTCCACCCCAGAGGCATAAAAATCTGTGATGTAACCAAGGGGTAGAAGCCTGGAAGGAGTAAGTGACGAAAGGCCTGCAAAAGAGAGTCAGAAGCACCTAGAAATATGCGGCAGGAGGACTAATTTAAGAAATTTAAACGGGTATGAAAGGTCTTCTAAGCTGAATTAAGTGCGCTGCATAAAAAGCTGCTATTCTGGAATGATGCGTATAATGTGCGCATTTCGCGAGGGAGTCGAATTTCTCGAGTGCGCTAGGGAAACAATGCTCACTAAAGTGCGTGGGCGAAACCACGCCTGAAAACCGACAGCCGAATTTATTAGATGTTGGCGCATAAAACGCTTGTGTGGTTTTATTATTTTTAAGCTAGCATCGAATAAATGTTGATTTTATACTGTTCGAGATGTTCCGAAGTTGGCGATGCTAAGTTTTGTCTCTGGTATTTTGAAGTCGAAAGTGCTTTTAGCTTGTTCCGAAATGAGTTTGTATCGTTTCGGTTGATAACGTAAAAACAACCACGCTAATTTACAGTGAAATTTAGGAAGACAGTTAATCTTGTTATATCCCGGGAGTACGTGAGATTTTGCCTTAGGAAAACACATGTGAGTAGACAGCATGTATAACTTAAAAAGGGTGAGGACTCATGAAACATTTCAAGGAATGACATTCTTTACTATAGAACATGAGAGCCTAGTTTAAGAGAGTTTCCTTAAAAACATCTGGACATGAAATCAATGTGTACGTCTCCTATGAAAAAATGCTCTGTTCGGGCAGCCGTATTAAAATAACCATTGATTTGTTTACATACTGGTTCTGACTGCGTGTGATTTGGTCTGCCAAAAGGCGTTGCAGCTAATTAAGCTAGATTTTTGGCTCGAAAGTACAGTCAGTGATCAATCTCATGAAATGTTAACCTGAATTTAACGCGCAAACGCCTCTATTAGGGGCGGTTCTTATTCCTTTGTCCTGTCCTTTGAATGTATGCGATTTTCTAAGGCCCAAATGTCCATTCATAAATTCCTCGTATCTGTACGTTTAGTGCTGCCAGAGTGTAATTAGCATGTACAACATGCTTCGCATCCACTGCTAAATTGTATGATTTCTATGCCGCATCGTTTTAATGGTGTAGAGGAAAGTATAACTGCCCTTAAATGGGAAGTATTCAACTTACAGATAGTGAACCCTAAACGCAAATGTAACAGCAGGGGAGGGCCTAAAATATTTGGGAATTGAACAATTTTGTTAGACCTAAACATTACCATTCTCTAAGAATGAAATTAGAGAAGTCTTGATAAAGCGGCACAAGAGTACAAGAAAGGATATATGTGAACATCTCTTCTATGGGATATATTAGAAGTTATAATAATAATATGGGAAATCAATACAAAAATTTGTACCAGATGAGTAGTCAATTCCAGTGCGAGCAGTGTTTTGCAGGTGGTTGGAAAGATGTGCATCCAGTAGCTGGTGACTGAAAAATCTTCAAGAGATGCTACATGATAATTAATTTTCGAACATTGCTTAAGTAATCTTTCTAAGATAGGCAGTATTTCCGAACTTGGGTTAACGCTTCTTGGGTTATGATATCTACTGTGCATATATTAATATACTCATGTCTCTCCGAAAATTCCCACCACGTCCATTAAACATAACAAATTTCCGATATTTTACAGCTGAAATTGTAAACTGTCAAATCGCATGTTGTAGAAATTATTATCTGGATCACCAAACGAGTTTCATGCATTCATCTTTTAAAACGACATGTCCTTTTTATTTCACATATCACTTAAGAATGAATTAAAATCTTATAAAGCTAGTACAGAGGGTAATTGACACATGCAGTTGCCTGGAATTAGTCCTGACCAAAGGTAATGTGATGCTTTTTTATGAAATGCGCTGGGTTATGCTTTTACTCAGCATTTCTGAGACCTCGCCGAATCTGAGCGAATAGAATGTGAAAAACTGGCTTTGTGTGAGCTGAGTTTCTGCAAGCCTGATGAGGGATGACCTGTCAGGAGCAAAAAGTAGAAGGAAAATAACAATCTGTGCCTCCACTCGCCCCCAGTGACTGCCTGCCCTTAATAATAATTGAAAGCAACCTGTCGGGCAACAGTTAGCGGAGAATTCTTAACTAAGCAGCTGCAGTGTACTTTTGCTCCTGCAATCTTTCGAAATTTGTTGGCCATTAATATTTTAATTGCCTCAAAATCGGTAAAAATTGAAATATTGCCAACAAACATTTAGGAAGAACCACGACTGTGCAATTACCTGTGTGGAGTTCCAGTAGATCACGACCCGGAGCACAAAGGAACGGGTGTGTTCTAACCCAACAGCTGGCGTCCGCTTCATCAAAGAAAGCTCCCGGGCGTGCGAAAGCCGCAGAAAAAAAGGAATGCGCTAACTTGGAATATATCAGTTTAAACAAAGCTTTTTAATGCAAACAGTTTTATCGAAGGTGAATTTCTCCAAGGTAGCATATTAAATTCAGGGATCAAAATTTTAAATGTCAAAACTAGAGCATTTGAAGCATTTTTTCCTGGATATGAATTGAAAACACGCATGTACAGCAGAATTTATTGGGGTTAATAAATTTCTTGACGGCTTTTCAACTGCAGCCCGTCTCTGCATAACATAGGTAACGAATGAAAGCGCACAGCAGTATGAATTTGTACAGAATGACAGTGCATAAGAGCAAGTTCAAGGTTCAAGGCAATGAATAATCAGATAAGACGTCCACATAGGCATCATATAGGAAAGAGGGAGACGAAGCGTTAACAACAAATCACAGTCAAGGGTAACTTGAGGCGTGAGATTACCAGGGCAATTGCAGATTGATCACGTGATCTAACTGCTTGCACAGGTCTGGTTTCTCCCTCCGTATGTAGGCTGCTTCCAAATAACGCAAGGTTCGAGTTGTATGCGCTCGAACAAGTAC
This sequence comes from Spirometra erinaceieuropaei, assembly GCA_902702965.1. Taxonomy (NCBI): domain Eukaryota; kingdom Metazoa; phylum Platyhelminthes; class Cestoda; order Diphyllobothriidea; family Diphyllobothriidae; genus Spirometra; species Spirometra erinaceieuropaei. The sequence continues at coordinate 1,211,863 of CACRXP010000041.1, read as the reverse complement.
TCAAAAAGACGCTTTAGGGTCGACAAAATGACATAAAACCCAGTTGAAATTGAGGCCTAGTTTGAAGACTTGAATTCTCAATGCATTCCAATGTCTTGGTTTCATCTTTCCCAGACGCCTTTAGACGAACTTTGCTGTGATCATCTAAGACGCACTTCGTTTTCCTCACATAGTCCTTCCGGTTAAGAATAACAACCCCATGGCCTTTGTTAGGCTTAGAAATTGTTATTTGTTCATGCCGTTTCAATTCGGATAAGGCAGCTATGCGTTCACTGGTTAATGGAGTCCGTTGTATTACAGGGGGCTTTACGGTACTGATAAGCAATGTCCACAAATTTTGCTTTCAAACAGCCGACATCGTAAGTGGATCTGGGTACTAAGTCAGGCAGTTGAGAATTCAAGTCTTCAAACTAGGCCTCAATTTCAACTGGGTTTTATGTCATTTTGTCGACCCTAAAGCGTCTTTTTTGAGTACTTGTTCTAGCGCATACAACTCGAACCTTGCGTTATTTGGAAGCAGCCTACATACGGAGGGAGAAACCAGACCTGTGCAAGCAGTTAGATCACGTGATCAATCTGCAATTGCCCTGGTAATCTCACGCCTCAAGTTACCCTTGACTGTGATTTGTTGTTGACATTTCGTCTCCCTCTTTCCTATATGATTCTAATGTGGACGTCTTATCTGATTATTCATTGCCTTGAACCTTGAACTTGCTCTTATGCACTGTCATTCTGTACAAATTCATACTGCTGTGCGCTTTCATTCGTTACCTATGTTATGCAGAGACGGGCTGCAGTTGAAAAGCCGTCACGAAATTTATTAGCCCCAATAAATTCTCCTGTACATGCTTGGTTTCAAACCTGGAACATTCATCGGAAAGTAAGGGGCGGGAGGAAGGAGACTCAGCGGGGTCCGGTGAGGAGTCGAAGCACTTGATGAGCAGCGTCATAAAATTGGCGGAGCACGCTTCTGGGTTTGCAGTGCTGTGAATTAAGGGCAATTCCTAATTAGCCACGTGCAGCCCTCGACTTTCCTGCAATCATGCGACATTTGTGGGTCATTAGTGTTTTCAATGCATTGGCATCGTAATTAATCAAATCAGTCAACAACAGGTGGCCATATGATCTGACGCAACAGGCAAAGACAGGTAATTCCGGTACAACTGAACGGGAAACGGTATGAAAACCATGAAAGTTTCAAAAACGGCAAACTCATAGGCAGGCTGGGATAAGAAAAGTTTGTGAACTCAAATTTTGAAATCTGAAAGGATATTTTTACTGCCAGCATTCCAGTGATAGACACTCGATTTTGAGGTCTAGGAAGAGAGTGCATTGGTTTTTAGGATTTTATTTTACTCAAAACAGCGTGGTCTAGCAGACCATAACTCACCAATGGTAGATTCGACGTTGATTTTCCATCTTTACTATCGCTTCAATCAGTGGTAGTGCTTTGAAAAACACAAGCTTCGAGACCCATCGCTTTGAAAGCAACCTGTCGTGCAACAGTTCGCGGAGACTTCTAAACTAAGACATGCGGACCACGTGGCTAACCTTATCTTACAATGGCAAACCTCAGCCCTTAATTTGCATCCCCCTCTGCATGCTAACTTCCAAATTTTATCTTTTAAATTGTCTTTAGTTTACAATTTCTTCAAACTTAGTCTGCGTGCAGTAAACGATGCCCCTGCTGTTTTGAATTTTAAGGAATAACATTCTATGCCACAGAATATAAGAGCTTTTTTAATCGAGTTTCCCAAAACGGCACCCGGGCATGAAATTAATGGGGTTCTCGTCCTGCGTGGAAATGCTGTGTTCGGAAGGACGTGTTAAAATACGCATTGTGTTTAGATTTCGCTTTCGACGGAATCTGATGTGGTCTGCCGAAAAATCTTGCTGCGACCGCTTATGCTTCATTTTCTTTGCAAAATATGGTACTTGATCAGTTTCATGAAATGTTAGCGAAAAATCGGGATTAAGTTTTCAATTTGAAAGAATTGCTGGTAGCAATAGGTTGTAGGACCTCGAGCATGTGCTGCATAGAAAAACTGCCTACTACACCTGCTTAAGTAAGTCGATGTTTGTCGAGTACTGTTCTAGACATGAAGTTTACCCTCGGTTGGGCTACCTTGTAGCACACATTTTCCGAGCTTATCTAGCCGTTTCGGCTCGTCCCAGGCGTTATCCTTCCATTTTGCCATGAGCTAAGTTTAGAGAGTTGAGAAGCGGTCGTATCGCTTCGGTTCTCCATCGCAGACGTCACGATTTAATTTACTACTACTTTCCATGACTTTAGCTCAGAGGGTCCAGAAGCGATCGTATTGCTTCCGTCCTCCATCACAGACGTTACTCCTCCCCCTGCCTTATCTCCTAAGCTCAGACAGTTGAGGAGCGATCGTAACACCTTTGTTTCCTACTGGTAAGGGGGCGAATGTGTATACAACCCTGCACTCTGTATTTACTGGGCCTGAATTTAACTCAGACAGTCGAGAAGCCATCGTACCATTCTGGTTACCTCCATGTACCGCGGCGAGTGTAGACACTTCCCCGCACTGAGCGTTTATGTAACCGTGACTTAAGTCAAAGGTATGAGAAGGCAGTTGGCCCGAACCGACTTTATATGCAGGCATTCATTTACACTGCGGCGATAGACCGTTAACGTAAACAGTCGCCTACTTCGGACATGCCGACGTTGTACTTTTGGCGGCTAATGAGCGTTTCGTCAATTTGCACTTCTACTCCGGTACCTCTAGTCTAGCCGGTTTTTTCTCATGAGGGCTGCGGAGCAGACGTTCCTACAAATTGCATACCATTTGACAGTCGTCGTGTGGCATACTACAACATCTTCTTTCTTCTTAGTGACCTTTGATCCACCCAAAAATGTCAGCCAAAGCTTAATAATTGTTTCCATTCCTAATCGGCTCCTCACAGACACCGAGCCACTTCAAAGTGCTCTCCTCTTTCTGCATCGTGCACACACGAACGTACAGCCATCCTTGCTGTACTTTCGGACTTGTAACCACATTTCGTGCCTGCATTGTCGGGTTAGCACGGTTGTCGGTAATCGTTTTGTCTGAAAGTACTCCACAATCTTCTCTAAATTAATAATTTCCATTACTTCTTCAGTTTTCGTACGTCGACAAGGGTACGGTTTCGTTTACCTGTTTGCTGCGGCTGATGATCTGCATTTGTGCAAAAACTATTGACTTAAAAAACTCTTTTCCAATACATAGAGTAGGTTGGCTAACTCATAAAATGTCAACCGAAATTCCGAAATGCGTTTTCGTTTCAAAAAGATTAATTAAGTAGGGTCGTAAAACTAGTCAGCTTGCAACATAATTCTATAATATTTCAGTCACCTCAGGATGCCAGCTTTCGAATGAACTTCCTTTCGGCTACATTGGAAAACTACACTCTGTAAAAAACGACTACTTACTTTGCATGAATTTTTTCCATGAACTTTCGATGCTCTTGAAAATTCAATTAAAGTTTATGCGAAAAATGCATAAAAGTATTTATTTTCTTGTACATTCGGTAGATAATTACGTCTTCTTCTAATTTTATACTCGCAGGAGTAACATAACTCGGTTTTAAAAAGTTTTTAATTGTGGGACTTTTAAATACCGTGAAATGGCCGTTCACAAATCGCCATGCCTCTGCATTTACCAATGTGGCTTGTAAAGTTAACAATATGGATCAAACCCACTGCTAAATTTTATAAATCCTATATGGTATCCCTTTATTACCGTAGAGAAATGTGTGGTTTTCCGTACGCGGAAAATATAGGGCTTGTAGTTTGGAAACCCCGAATCCGAGTGTAACGGTAGAGCGGGCTCAAAATTATTCGGGAATTGAAAATGATTTTGAAAATCAAATTACACCCTTCTTTCGAGTAGTGGATTAGAAGGAGACATAATGTTCTACTAAATGAACAAAAGAATGATTATGTTTATGCATATTTTCCATGAAATATAATTGGACTTTTAGGAGCATCGAAAACCAATGAGAAAAACGCATGCTAAATAAGTAGTCATTTTTGTACAAAGTTTGGTTTTTACATGCAGCCGGAAGGAATTTCATTCGAAAGCCGGCATCCTGAGGTAACTGAAATATTATAAATTTATGTTGCAGGTTGACCAGTTTTACAACTCTAGTTAATTAATCTTTTCGAAACGAAAACGCATTTCGGAATTTCGGTTGACATTTTATGAGTTAACTTACCTACTGTATTTCCTATTTACAATGCGTCTTCGCCTACTTACTCTGGATTTTTCAGTAGCTGCACATATACATTGCCAGCTACAACCATAAAGCCCGTTCTTTCGTAAATGTATCCCTCAGACATCTACCTGCACTTTTCCTCAGACACCTTTAATAGGGTACAACGGTATTTGTGAGTGCTTACATTACACTGGCTTCGTGTTGCATTCAGAGATCGGCTGATTCGAGTTCGTTATCATTTATTGATAACTCAAAAGCGTACGAAAAAAAACAGTGAGTGTGGAAACATCCCTTGTCGTACGTCGTTTTCATTGGCCGGAATCGCCTTGGCTGCCTGACTGGGTGTAAACTTACCATCGGCGGCTTATTCGAAATCCATTATTTTGAAAAACTTACTTTTTGTTTGTTTTTTAACTACCGCGCTAAGATTCGCGGCCGACATTTAATTATTTTCTGCGATTTTTTGACTTAAATAATCCATCCCGCGAGCGTCCTGCCCCACCCATAAAATCTCCCTCAAGACCATCTCCGTAAGAAACGGACCACTGAGTTATAATCTATTTTCGAGGTCCTACAGCCTACCGCTGTCGAATTGCTAAAGTAGGGGCAGTAGTAGTGATTGCTGATTAAGGCTTTTGAGTTTCCCTCTTTTTGGTCGCCTACAAAAATCATACGCTGTAATAATGACCACTCAGGTAGTATGCATTTTCTCCCAGATCTTTGATGCCTTGCAGAAAGCACCCCCCATACTCAATAGAAAATCGCGTATTTTATTTCGGATTTTGTATCTGAAGGAGTGTTTTTCTGTTTTGGAAAGTTTTCAACTGTCGAATAACTTTGAGCTTTATGTGCCGTGGAATTTGCGTTCGAGCTTTAATGTACACAAGTTGTATACTTTTCATGTGAGGAAAACCATACTTCCCTCTGCCCCACTATGGAGGTATCGTTTGCGGCTTGAAAAACTTTGCAATTAATCTGTCCTTTGAATACACTTATACATAGGCTGGAGCATCAATAAAAAAAGTGTATTATGCTTGTGTGAATAAACATTTCATTGACTTAAAAAATCTCACTATTAAAAAAGGTAAAACACACAGATAAGAATCTTACCTTTACACATGTGGCCCAGGCGCTAAATGTGAAATTTTAACCTTTAGTGCTAACATTGGCCAAAGTTTTTAAAGCGTTAAATATCCTGGGAGGCATTCCTTCCCAGAAATCCAAAATGCTGCCCTACAGAACCTTCAAAGGGTTGTCAAAATTGAAGCATATTTGCCAGACAGCATGATGGAAAAGAGAAAAGGCTTAGCACTTCTAGGGTTTAAAAAACGTCAGAAAATTCGTTGCAAAAGGCAAAGATCGCCGACTGTTTTCGGGAAGTATTGCCGCAAAAGCAAACGCAAAACTGCAGACGACTTTTGAAACTTCTTCGGAATCCCTGCCCCACAATCAGAGAAGATCTGCCTAAATTCGCGGAAATATGCCCAGGTGTTTGACTGACTGTCATTGGACTTTTTTATGGGTTCTTTGAAAGCTAACCCCCAATTAGTCTTGGGAATGATGAATTACCTGAAAAGACCCTGGTGGGCACGCATGCAGTCGCTGCGTCCTTGAGACAAAGCGCATGACTAATGCCCAAAGTGCGCACTCACCCTTTCTTTCTGCAAACACCATTTGCTCTTCTCTTCTACCTACGTGAAATGCTTTTCTGGAAGTGGGTTAATTAACCGCTCACCCCCCTGTCTGTTTGTCCGACGACGGACATATTAGACAGAAATAAGCAGTACAGCATTTTCTTCTCATTTATGAAAGTCTGCCCTTCAAAGAACGCGATTCTACTAACTTCTGTTTGTAAGGCCAGCTATTCATTTCTCCACTACTCAACTTCTATCCGAAAATTTCGTCTCACCTACCCACCCGCGGTTTTGGCCACACCGGAAGCGTTGGAAACTGGAATAATTACTAGCCCCGCGGTGGGGGGGGGGGAGTATATTTATTGATGTGATCTTGTGTCGGGATGGGGTCTGTACTTTCCAGTTGGTCTCACAGTTCCGGTCGCGAGGAGCACTCGGGGGGGGGGATGGTTGCAGTCTGGTCATGATGTTGAACACCACCTCCCAACGGCTAGTACATAAACGGCGCCAGATGCCCTGCTCCCTCGAACAGATGCAGCTCTCGACCGCGACCCGACAAAACTTGGGCCAGTGGCTCACTGACAGGGCATTCGCGATCTCATATCAGCTGACCAGGGTGCACTGTCATGCCCGTTAACAGCCCAGCCCAGCAGGCGGGCGCTGTACTTTGTCTGGCCCGGACACGGCA
>CACRXP010000041.1:1144297-1203581 GCA_902702965.1 Spirometra erinaceieuropaei | reverse complement strand
GAGGAACGAAGCCGGCGTGTGATTGGACGTAAATGGGGGTAACATCGTATTAGTCATGCATGTGCACGTGAGAACGAAAACTGGGAGAGCACATTAAGGAATCTAGAGGCATAATGGTCTATCGCGCACATGTAGGCGGTAGGAAGGTGGATTAACAAGCGTAGGGGCAGCATGATGCTGGCTGGCAAGGTCTGCTCTTATGCGGCACACGTATCGGACAGTTCGAGTGAACTGAATAATCATAGATTTACTCAGTATGAGAATGCATGGCAAGATGAGCTTTGGTAGCCCCATCTGATGGACACAATACTCAGAAGACGAGGTGGCGAGCATACGTAGCTTTCGATAAATTCTCGTCGGGCCAGTACAGTTATATAGGAACGGGGGTAGAAGTAAACATGTACGGGCCCGACGAGAATTTATCGAAAGCTACGTATGCTCGCCACCTCGTCTTCTGATTACTGCTATGGGAATTTTCGCAACTCTAAACCAGTCCAAAGGACACAATAATGTTGGGGTTGGGGCTAAGGGTTAGGGTTAGGGGTTGTGGCTAGGGGTTATGGTTAGGGTCAGGGTTTAGGATTAGGGGTTACAGTTAGAGTTAGGGGTTAGTGCAACTATTTCGCAATCATTCAAATTACAACCGCGCATTCGCAATAGCGTTTCTTTTGCATACATATACTTCACCTCGTCGCCTGTGCGTTTCCCGGCTCCAGCTATAAAAACCCCTATTACCACCGGTCCAGCATTAAAGGTGACTGGGGTTTGTTTATTTCAGGGTGGGGCTACATAACCATATCCGACCGAATGCAGTTTAACGTCTAAAACTGAGTAAGACGCTGTCCACTTTTTCTTGGCGACTGAAGTTAGTTGGTGCAAACATAAAACATGACTGAAAAACAGATTTTTTCCCTGTTATCTGAAAAACTGTCTGAACGAGGACAACCCGCTGATTAGTGTGAAACTGCATTCGGTTATCGTTTTTGCTGAGAAGTACGATGACTTCTGTCAACCAGTCTGACAGATTTGAAAGCGTAATATGCGAAAAGGTGGCGTCATATACCCTGGGTTTCTGCGAACCTAATGAGGATTATGTGGTGGTGGCAAAAAAATAAAACGAAAACAACAATTCCTGACTCCACAATCCTCTGCCATGTAAAAAAAACAGCAGGAAAATTTTTATTGAGCACTTGTAGATCGCATTTTTTCATGGAATCATGCCACGTATGTTGACCATTACTGATTTAAATGTATTGACATTGTTAAAAATTCATATTGGCCCAATTGTGAAAGACTCGGCGCCTCGGTGGGATTTGAACCCACGACAGTGAGGGGAAGGCTTTAGTACAGCCAACGCTCTAACCACTCGATCTACGAGGCCCCGCCGGACGACGCGAGTTTAATCACATTTGGGTCAGGTTACTCGCCCAACCTACTGCAACGTCTGGAATCAAGCAAATCTGATACAGTAAGTTGACTGCCCAAGCAGGATTTCCTAAGTAATTCACCAGACTCCACCAGATGACTACTAGACTCACGTAATTCATAGACGTTGCAGTAGGTTGGGCGGGTAACTTGACCCAAATGTGATTAAACTCGCGTCATCCGGCGGGGCCTCGTAGCTCCAGTGGTTAGAGCGTTGGCTGTACTAAAGCCTTCCCCTTACTGCGTGGGTTCGAATCCCACCGAGGTGCCGAGTTTTCACAACTGGGCCAATATTAATTATTCAAAGTCTGCCAAAATATCTATGAATAGTTAAAAATCTCAATATTACTGACAAGGACGGAGCAGACTAGGAAGACTATTCTGCTTATCCTACTAGCCGCTGTGTAGGTGGGTGCGCGATTCTGTTAGATCGCGCCCAAAAGGGACGAGCGTGTCGCGTAACCACTCGGAGAAAGCATTTCCAACATGATGCAAGCATTCGTCAACAGGTAGCCGTTTGAGCTGTCGCAAGATGCACATGCATTTGATTCAGGTCTACCTGAACAGTCCACAGTGTGAACGAAAACTAAAGCTTAAAAAACAACGAACATAAGAGACGTTTACGCATTGAAATTTTGGTCGGATCTTACTTCTTACCCGTACCTGCAGTGAATAAACCCCACTCTAACCGCTAACTCCAATCTCTAACCAAGCAGACGCTGTCTAACTGAATGTGGTTTCCACGATTCTTATCCATTTTTACTGTCATTCCAATTAACTGTAGTGCACTGGAAGAAACCAATTTAGTGACCCATCGTTTCGAACGCAATAGTAGTACAAAGTAAATGGGAGAAGCTTTTGACTGGCAGTATTGAGTGCTTGTAGGTGTTCCAGCTACAGCAACGACAGTTTGCTCTGACCGTCCTAATAATGCGGTGATATCTTTTGGGTGTGCTGGCGCCAAAATAGCTGCAGGATACACCCTTTGGTCAACTATTCCAGACGCGTTGTCAGTGTCATCTCGGCTCAGGCAACTCAGTAACGCTTGAGTGACTCGCCTAAAAACGACATCTGACAGGCAACACCCTGTCGAAATAAAAGTTGTCTCTGCCAGAACCCGAATGCCAGACCTGAAGAGCACCTCCCCATACCGTCGTCACCTATGTCATTCACTTGGGCCGTCGTGTTATTTTCATTGAAATTTTTCGTGGTCGCAGTTTGCACTCTAGGCACCCTTGAAAAATGAAAGTATTATGTTGCCGACCACGCAAGCGAAGGGGGGTAAAAAATGGCTGAGCCGCCCAAACCGAACGTCAGGATTTAGAGTAAACTGACATCGAGTAAATAAATAACGAGGCAAGAGTTACCGGCGCCTTATAGATGTCCTTATTGTGGTCACTTTGCAGCATACGCAGGAAGCTGTTCTCACAGAAGTTCCAGCCAGTCAGTGCACGGGAGATTTGGGTTGCCAGCACTCAAGTCACTGCAGATGATGAAACAAATACTGACAGCCATGCGTGCTCCTGCGTTTTATCACATCGTCCAGTCGGTGTTCAACTCCCCACGTCGATCACTCTTTCTGCGGATGTCCGCCATAGGTCTTTCTAGAATCCTAAAAGATTAAAAAAATGATCACCGTTCTTTTAGCGGAGCTATTTGTTTGCATTGTTTTGAAGTTTGCATTTGGTTGTCGACCTGAGAAATGATACTTTCAGAAATAAGCTCCTTGTGTTGAATTCCTCAGCCAACGGCGATTAAGACCATGTCTGGATATCTACCCAAGAAAATGATACATTTGGCAGCCTGTCCACTCTATTTATTCGATTGATGACAGCGTAGGCTACGAACTCACGGAAGGATAAAACGTTACCTAACTTTTATTGATAATATGCTAAAGTTAATCATTATTACGCATGGTAGGAAATGAACAGTTTAGAAATGTGCGAATTAACATGGAATTGCAGCATTAGGGGAGGTTGATTCTGCAGCCATTACGACAGCCTCCAACAGTTCCTTTGGGTTGATGTTGGGTGTTGTGGCGTTCACTGAGGTATAGTGCAATGCGGGGTTTATTTAAGGGGGTCGGCTTGATTTCAGTGTAGCTGTGAAATATTTGAGGGTTTTAACGAAAGTCATTCACCGGGCACTATGATTTAATTGGGCTTCGTTAAGTTACGAAAGTTACCAAGACAAAGTAAGTACTTTTCCGGGTGCCGCATGCATGCCTTGCTTCTGGTGCGCATCCGTTACGAGACCTGTCGATTTCGATTTGTATTTTCACATGAATGGGAAAATGCTTGCAAGTTTACATTCTCAAGTGATTCAGGCCACTTAGTTTTGAAAGTCAAAAACATGTAGAATTTCAGTCTGCGTTTTGGAGGTGTAAGAACTGCAGCGACCAACCGACAATCTCTCCACCCCACGGGACACCCATCACACCGTTTTGACCACCCCCTCTCCAACGCCCCTCCCCTACCAGTGGTGACTCATCACACGGCAAGCCGGCACCACGAGGCAGCGACACGACGCGAGATAACGAAAACAACTGGAGAAAATCAATGATTTCAGCACGTACCAGCTCGGGAAGCCGTGCAGATTTAGAGAGCAGACCTGGACGTTTCGATCGTTCGCCAGCCAACAAAGTTGTTCCGGGATCCTTTTCTAGTCTGCAACCTAGCCTTCGCCCGCACAGCAGCCAACGTTCCTTATTTTAGAAGGCGAAATTGCGGACGAGTATTTCAAAGGAAGTTATGACATTTCCTTGGGAACCAACAGCACATGCAGATTGAAGCTGCGAAAACCGACTGAGAAGTAATCGTACCAGTGGTATATTAATCATCCTTGTCAGAGTATTTAAGTTCTCTTGTTGCCCCTAAAACACATGCAGTGGGTTTCATTAAGGATCCGTGGCGTTCAATGATTAATGGGAATGCTACAGTTTTTTGACCAGTCATGTTTATATCCTCCACAGTGCGGCAATAAATGACGCTCTTGGAAACGAACTGAAACAGAGTTCTTTCGAAAGTCAGGAATATTTTAACGTACGTCTTGCATTTGCGAAGCCATAAAAGGGTATCAGTTCTACGAAATTCTCAACATTCCCCTTGAAGGGACATCTATCCGCGATTCGGTTCCCCGGAGCGATATTTTGGGACATAATTTTGTCTATCCAGGAAGGAGAGTAGAGTTTGCCTAATTCGAATGTTCTATTTGTTTTGCATTTTTCAAGGCAGCTTGGATTTAAAAATTGGTCGAATTAACACCGGGACACAGAAACTCGTCAGCTTGAGCAGCTACCATAGTTTACACAGTAAGCAAAATAACCAAACCAAATTTACGTTCTGAAGTCATTAAGGGAGAAATAAAAACGTATCCAACCAATAATTTGAAAAGTTAAATGTGCAGGAATGGAATATAACCACCTTTGTCCTCCTTAAAATCCATGCTCCTATGACTGTTGCTTACTTGCAGGCTACGATGATTCACTCGACGCTGAATATCTACCCCCCAAAATGGATACAGTCGAAATCACGCTAACCTCAATTATAGACTTGATGACGGCGTACAACATAAGCATAAAAGAAACACCAGCGACTTTGCGCAGCAGCAAAATGGGCATTTGGTCCCATTGGTATGGCACGAGATTTAATCACACGACGCGTGTTCATATAGACAGGTTAATTAATTAATTGATTCAGGGTTTGGCAGGGAATACACAAGGGGTATACAGGACAATGAGCTAGTGGCTCAATGGTTAGGGTGTTGGACTCCTAACCAACAGGTTGCGGGTTCTACCATCAGTGACTACAGGCACCTGGGGTTTGGCATGGATGGCCGATGACGGTTTACAAACCAGAATTTACCATCTCAGTCTCCCTTGTCTCTGTCATCAGTGTTAGTCTGTCTAGGAATGATGCGCCCTGACGTGTGCTGACGGTACTGAGGGGCTGGTTCTACACACAGGTAGTATGAATAGCACTCAGCAACGACGTTGGAGTGATGTCTGTGGCTGTCGCGTTCACGGAATGCAGTGTGGTCTGTAGGTCGATTTCGGAAGGAATAGACACATCCTAGTCAAACCGTCAGATGTCCTAGGAACGCACTACTCATATTATGCAATAAATTTCTAAATTTTACTCAGCCAGACTTTGTCGTCATTCTAAGCACGCATTTAACCCTGTGCGGGCAGCAGTAAACGACTGGTTTTATTGATTTAACATAAACATCTGAATCCGTCTTCCTGCCACTAGCCATTCACCGTCTCCAAACTGGCACAACACAAAATCCCTTCATCCTCATTAAATGCCTTGCGGTTTTCTCTCAGCCACTGAAATTCAATTAGCCATTTCCACCGCACATGTAATCAACAGCATCAACCCAAATTAATCGTTTATTTCCCCCATAATGCCTCGTAAAACGACATCAGTTCCACTCACGGCTAGTTCACAATGAATCAACATATACCCGGAAACGGAGGAGGTCGTGAATGCACAAGTACGGAAGCAGTCGTGAAGGCCCAAGTACTGTGACTTGTTGAGGCATGGATGACGGCAAAGGCCATGGGTATGTCCTTTTGTCCTTAAATAGGTATCATTACATACCTCACATTACTTAGGGATGCTAACTGGGTTGCCAAGTTCCGGGTCGTGTGTGGCATGCGCAAACTGTCACTCAATTGCGTCCGCATCATCGGATGATCGACCGGATCGGACAAGGGATTGGTGTCTGGAAGAGAGAGTGAGGTTGACTCTGGAGACCGCATCCCCACGGCATTCAGCACATTTTCCCCAGAATCAACGACCGGACACACGTAAATCTATCACAATTGGTTAAAAACAGTGGCTTGGAAGACTGCCAAATGACGGGATAATTGGGTCCATTTGTCAGGACGGAGAATCAGTCTACAATGGTTCTTTCTTGATTCTTTCTTGGTTCTTTTAACTTGATAAAACGTCTAGTTTTCAAAAAATAATCAGCTTCTTTGCAACTTTCTTCACACGATTTAGGTGAAACGAAAAATCTACTTTCAATTGCGGCAGAATTTGTTTAGCAAAACTCTCAAGTCCAGATTATTCTCCTGCCGTAAAAAAACGGACGCATGAATGTGCAAACTTGGTCTAGGCCAGCTGTTAACTTATAAAGTCACCTAAATATAAGGTAACACAGACATCTTCTCAAAAGCTTAAGTATTTTGCCTGACAAAATTACTGCGATACATATACTGCATGCAAGAAGTACGATTTTACTGAACAGGTTAAGTGATTACGTAAAATACACAAGATTTTAGGCGCCCCGAAAATTCCTTTAAAGGGCCTAATGTCAGAAGTTCACTAGGCGTAAAATGGTGGGTTGACTAGTTGTTGCGCACATAGGAAGCGCGAGGTCTGAAATTTGGTTTGCACTTTCCGAAAATATTGCCGCCACGTGGATGCACCCCAGGCGTTATTTCATGGGACTCAATTACAGAGGGGGAGTAATTAATAATTTATTTATCGAAGGCACTGAGTTTATTGAGGGCAGTAGAGCCAGGCTCATAGCTTTTACGTTCAGGTACCAGCAAAAAAGGATCACTAGATTTGCTTAGCTCAGCATGCAACAGGTCAAACGCCATCTTGAAGAATTGAGTCTGCAGAAGGAAGTCATTTCACCGAGATTTATAAACTTCGAGTGTGCGACGCCAAACGCCGGATGCAGACGGATAGGCTGCCACGATATAAGCCGCATGTTTAGGAGGATGAACCTTTTCTATTAAACGTAATTACTTAACGTTTATTGAAAGGTAAAAGCAAGGCAATGCTTTGCAAATCTTAAATTCTTTGCTTGCGAGAGCCACTTTCTGTTGACAGATTCGTAGGGAATGGCGGTACAGATGGCCTTGCGCTAAATTCCAGAGTATTGGGGTAAGGGTTACGGTTAAGGTTTGGTTTAGGAACACGGAAAAACTGCCTTCGTGGATTTTAGCTAAGGAGGGTGCAACCTATTCCCATATCCTATTAATAGTTTTAAGGTATATCTGAAAGTCAGTTCTTTTCGAGTTTATTTCGGCATTTTTTGAACTGCGTCATGTGCTTCGGAGGAATAAAATAGTTTCATTTTCCGCACATTTCGCCTTAGTGGGCAGCATTCACAAATGCTAATGAAGTTGTTTCTTGTCAGAAAACATCATTATGTATCTCTCGAATTTACTGTTATGCTTTCGCTGAAAAGTATTATTTGGATAGAATTGCAAAAATTTTTCGTTTAGGAATATGAAATCAAGCTAGTTCCTTAGTGGGAATGTGTTGAATTCTGACGAACCGCTTGCGTCTTAATTTAGCAAATAAAGTCAAGACATTCAGCAATCAGGAAGTCCATTTTTTCCGCTCATTTTAAATATTTGTAGACGCTTTTTGAAGATTTGTAGATGCAACGTGAACGAACATAGATTTCTGCAGTCAGTTTTCAGTGAGTTAAGTTGTTATAGATTTTCCTATTTGGAGGAAGGTAGCACTCTATACTTGTGCTTAGGTTTTATGAAAACCAATGTAATGCAGTGTCATGAAAGCAGACCCACACAGTTCTGATTACGCCTATAAAGATGCCCCAAAATCTCATATGATATTTAAGCAGTTCATGTTGTGTACTCTGTAAACAGTAGTTATAGATCTAAAGTTGGTAGTATACGCACACAATCATATGAGAGTTTAGAAAACTTGCAAAAATATAATTTTTTCGTTTAAAAAATACGACGAAATACTTCCCTCGTGGTACAACATTGAAAAGTATACAATGTTCTCTAAAAGAAGTTTAATGAAGTGAGTTTTTACAATCTGTGCTTCTGGCATTGTTGGATTTATATGGGAATTAAAATAAGTCAAAAGGCGCGCTGTTAAATAAATTTTTCATAAGGTTGAATTACGCAAATTTGCGGGGCGATGTTCATCCAATGGCCAACACGTCACCCCCCGAAGTGGTTTGGAATTACGCGTTTCACCAATCTGTCCTGTAGTCCTTTGCATTTGAAAGATCTCTGACGTCAAACGGTTAATGAACGTTTGTGTAAGAATTATGTCTACAAACGAGAATTATGTTCATAATCTAGTAAGCGAGTCAGAATAAACTTTAAAATGTCTAAATCTTCGTTTTTCATACTGTTATTTACAATGACCGAACGCCATAAATAACAGAAACCGATTACCATGCAGATAAACAGCGCAAACGCTCATGTTTGCGGCATATTTACAAAGACGCACTGCAATCAATAATTTTGAAATCCCTTTCGGTCAGAAGTACTCTCGTCTTTCATCTCTCTCTTCTTCTTCCAGCATACTCTTTCTAAATCAACCTGCACATTTTATCGCGCATTCCCTCAAACTGAGACCGTATGTGTCTCATGCAAAACATTTGTGGAAGTTTATAATTTATTTCATAGACGTAGATTCAATTGTTTTCCGATCAAGTGATCGTTTGATGGATATCTTCAGATGGCTACCTTGGACACACCATCATCACATATTGGGTTGTGTAATAAATTTTTGCGGTTTTTCAGTACGCTTTTCCTGCCATTTTATTTAATTGTGGAGAGTTTTGCACGCTATTTGAAAACACTTTGTTGTTTTACAAGACAGCCAGCCTCGTTTGTTGTATCCTTTAATGTGTGGTAATAGTTAGACTTAAATTAATAAGTGTCAGTTTGAGAAAAACAGCATTCTCGGCACCTGCTTCTCTCTGCCTTCACTCAAACTCCCAAAGTTGCCAACAGAACGACGTTTTAAAGAACCGCCCAAACTTTTTTTGCCAAAATTTAAAAATAACACGTTTGGAATCAGGGAAGCACATCCCCCTACTCCGAGCGGCTGATTTCGGCGAGGACAGTCCGAATAGGCATTTGAAAGAAAATGGTCGGCGAATTAGGAGGGAATTAGCGAAAAATTACCCTGGCACCATCAAATCCCCATAAATCACTGGGAGTCGATGTGAGAGACTCGAAGATTTGGGGTGTGTGTGCAACACACGTTTTGTCGAAGAGGAGTAGGCATAACCGTTTCATGAATTCTACCAATTTGCCTGCGCAGCGCCAAGCTACACGTTGGCTTAAACAAATATTTTTCCATTGCATGGTTACCGACGATGAGAAATTGCGTCTCTGAGTGAACATTAAGCCACGATCGGCAAGCACTAAGCAAGTGCCAGAGAATGCTTGTTTTCTCAACGTGACACTTTATAACTTCAGCGTAAAATTAGTAATTTATAAGTTTGTAGACAAAAGCCGACGGTGGACCTGTAGAACAGAAAAAAGCACTTTCAAGTGGTTCGTGACACTTGTCATAACAAAGAGAACTTGCGGAAACAATTGCATTTGAAAAAACGCAAACACTTATTAGCCAACCAAATATTTCATATAAAAGATTTTGTCAGATTTTGACTAATTTATTTTAACCCATTTATAAAAAACTAGGCGACCTGGGTGGGATTTGAAACCATGACAGCACGTACAGGGCTTGAGTTCAGCCAACGCTCTAGCTATCTGAGCTACGCGTTTTGCACGGTTGAGACAAAATGAACCACTCAAAATCTGAGAAAACGCCTCTTATTACATGGGCTGTGTAGCCATCTCGTAGTGCTCTAGATTGATTGTGCGTAAAAAAGTCCTGCTTTGGCAGTCAGCTTACTGTATCAGATTTGGTGGATTTTTTATACGTTGCAGTAGGCTTGGCGGCTAACTTGACCCAGATGGGATTAAACTCACGGCTCTCGCCGCGACATCGTAGCTCAGGCGGTTAGAGCTTTGGCTGCACTAAAGCCTCCTTACTGTCGTGGGTTCGAATCGCGCCGAGATTGCCTAGTTTTTCACGGGTGTGTCAAAATACACTCCGCAGGAGCGCAGTTTTCTGTGCTGGCACTTTCAACAGACATTGTGGAAATCGAACACGGAAATATGGACTCCGTTGTACTACTTGTGGTTTCATGCTATCATCTATGAATTCCTTTTCGTGTGTGATAACTTTAAAGTTAACCCTAAACCTTTTAATCCCATGCTCGCAGACCTCACCTTAATACTTCTAACACTGGCCCTTCTATCCTTGGCTTTAAAATTAACACCAACCTCCACGAACCTTAACCTAGCCACAACTCTAACTCCCCTTACTCTAACCCTAACTTTAACCGCGCCATTCACGCTATCCATCATGGAACTAAGGGTGAGACCATATTTAATACGGAGGAGTCCATATTTCCATGCCTAACCGGCGCAGATGTCTTAAATGCTAAATTTTGACTAAGGAGAACTATTTGGCTAGGGTCACTCCCTACTGAAGCTATATCTATATTCTTATGTTGACATTGCATAAACGGATGATCCTACCGACCATCTTCATTGGCGTTGAAGCATATTCAAATACCCCATACAAACTGTTACGGTGTTTGGAGACAAGGAAATCATAATGCATCTCTACAAGCATATTTTATCCTATAAACTGAACGGGATCAATCAGTAGAGATAACAGATGCCACCAAGAGATTTACAGACACACCGGTCGGATTTAAAGGCCATCGCATAAACCTTCAAAGTTAAGAAAATACTGCTCTTCTGGAAAATTGTTAATAACTGTTTATGACTGTCTTAGAGTATGCGGCATACGCTAAACAGGGACTTGAGGGAAAGGGTCTAGTTCACAGTACCTCAAGTCAGTGGGATCTTGAGGACATAATTTCATGTGTCACACGCCTTCAAGCGCACCACAACAACAATGCGAACTTGCCACGGGCGTACACTGAAGGACCTATCTCCTGAAATGTGTAGTGTAAACAGCAATTAAAACTACGATGAATAATACATACTTAACTTTAAGTGGGGGATACTGCGTTTCTTACAAGAAAAATAACGATAGCAAAATAATTGTACAGACTCACGAAAAATGAAGCCTTCGCCAGAGTCGTTGGCCGTGGGGTGAATCTTCTGGGTAAAATCCCAAAACGAAGTCAGTGAATGAGGCTTGTCGCTCAGGTGAAATTACGTCCAGTTTGATATGGTCAAAAGATATAAAAGTTTCGTGTCGACTGACTAAAAGCGTTTGAGGCAAATGAGTGTAACCAATGAAACAATGACACCAAGCATCAGACGGACGCAAAAATCACGCTTTTTCACAAGTCAAAACCAAGTGTGTGTATTTTAGTTAATTTAAAAAACAGTACAAAAATGTCCAGGTGTACAAGAAAGTTAAGAGTGAAGAATCGAAAATGTGCGTAGATGGTAGTCGAAATTCTGAAATGCGTTTTCAATTAGGAAGGAGTACTTAGGTGAGGTTGTTAAATTTATCATTCCGCGATATAATCCTATAATATTTCGGACTTTCCATGATGCTGGCTTTTAGGCGCACCTCTTTTGACCTCCTGTGAAAACCGCACTTGGTAAAAAATTACTTCTTTTGTAGTATGTATTTTCGTATTGACTTTCGTCGATCTTATAAATTCAAATATATTTTGTAGAAAACGTGCAGAACGGGTGCCTTCTTCTTCTCATTTGGTAGAAAGACACGTCTTCCTCACATTTCATATTCGAAGAAAGGACATGTTAAGGTTTTAAAAAGTTATCTAATTCCCGAATTCCCCAGATCAGCCGTCGCATTAGCTTTTAGCGATTTCAGTCTATAAGGTGTATACTTTCTCAAAAATTTTGGGAAGATACCATGCAGACTTCATAAAATTTTGCAATGGATGCGGACTATGTTGTTTACTTCATGAGCAACATTAATAGACGGACGGGTGCGATTCTGCGTGGATAGGGTTGCGCAATTTTAAGAAATCTCATTAATAAAAACTTTTTAAAACCTGAATAGACCCTTTATTCAAATACAAAACGCGAAGAGGATGTTATTTCTTACCAAATGAGAAAAGGAAGACCCAACTTCTGCACGTTTTCTATAAAAAATACTTGGATTTAAAAGACCATCGAAAATCATGGCAAAAATGTATACTACGTACGTAGTCATTTTTTCCAAGAGCGCTTTTTACAAGAGGCCGAAAAGAAGTGCATTCAAAAGAGAACATCATAGCGGGTCCGAAATATTATAGGATTATGCCGCAGGAGAACTAATTTAACAACCCCACTTACGTACCCATTCCTAATCGAAGAGGCATTTCAGAATTTCGGCTAACATTTCATGGGATAGGTCAGTAACTGTATTTCACAAGCAGCTGTCATCATTTTCAACTGTCCCGCTTGTTTTATTTGACCACATAGCAGTCATCATAAAGAGAAACCCCGAGTTGGTTATTAAAAGATGGTTTTTGATTTTTTATGAACCCGAGCACTTGCATTGTAGGTGGTGCCGACAGGTTAGTCCGCGCGAACAGAGGCACCGACAGAAAGAAGGGATGTTGAGGGGACCGCTTCTGGCATACTAGCCGTCATCGACCAGCCACACATGAGCTTAAGTTAGGAGCACCTGGGATTCGCGCCCGGGGTCTTTGGTCAGTGGGTCGAACTTGCTATCTTTGCAGTATGGGCCCGTTTTCTCGTCAGTTGCGACCGGATATATTAACTGTCTCACGCCTTAGAAGTATCGCAGTCCAAAATCAGAACGGTATCCTCAGTACGCACCGAAGAATAAGCTAACTAACTAACAACAACAAGTAGATGGCTGAAAACTGATCTTTAGCAAGTAATACCTTGAGGGATACGAACTCGCTCAAACTTCGAGATCTTGCCCTATCCCAATTTTTGTATTATTGTGGAAAAAAGTGTCTAGCGGGTGGTGAGGATAGTTTTATGCATCTCAGTACACGAAACGCCGTCATAAGTCATCCACGCAAGGCGTACCTGAAAACCGCACTCACTATTGGTTTTAATGATACCCTGGTAACAGAGCAAGGGCCAGATATCGCCACTGAAACGGTCAGTTTTATTCGTATTTGCAAGTCATTTTAAGTAGAACAAAAATACGGTCTAACGTGTCCGGTCTCTTTTTTCGCGACTCCTACGCGGTTAATATAAATGACAACAAAATGCGAGCCAGGCTGAAGAAAGCAGCTTGGTGTCTCGTAATCCATCGGAAAAAGAGGGCATATCTCACTCCGCATCGACAGTTTCTGAATTCTGCTTAAGCCATTCTTTGATAAAGCGACGAGATCGCCTATAAACTGTGAACTCGAGTCAGCAAATTTTTTGCACTGTTGTTGCAGTTAGCAGCATCAAGTGCTTATTAAATTAAGACAGTTCACAAACTCCCGTGCTTCACGTGCTTCAGAGAGCCAAGTCATTGATTGGGTCAAACATGGTTTGTTTACGACCAACTAGGACGCAAAAATTGTAAGAAAAACATTTTTGTAAGTGGAATGGACAGTATGCACAGTCCTTCCATAAGATTTTAACAACAGTGAACGCATTTTCTAACCAAAAACTCTAAAGCAAAACTCTGCTCGGTTCGACGCGCTCCATTTCATTTAAATGAATTTCTACAGGCAGTTTCAAGGCTGCGCTTTAGCAGGGATGTTTTTTAAGTTGTTTCATCGCGTGTTTGGACTCATCTGTCCACATAAGCCACTTTTGTTAAATTTATCTTATAGGTAAACCTCGACTTCCCAGTCAAATGACTCTCAAGATAACGAACGACTATGCCCGCTTCAAGCTCCGCCCTAAGACGCCCAAAGGCAATCAGTGTACGCCTATTTTTTCGAAACTCCTTTTAAAAGGCGAAGCCTGTTTGCCGGCAAAGAGCGCACGCAACTAGCGTACATTAGCCTTCGCTGCAAGAAGACAATTCTCAGGGGAGGGGGAGTGAGGGAAATGCGTCCTTTTGCAAACTTCGCGAATCCTCTTTCATGTTAGGTAGACTTTAGCCGCACATGCCTGCCAACTTATGCCCACAGTCTGGGAAGATAGCACTATGGTTCGGTAGCAATCGTTCCCCTTTTTGCAGGCAGAGCATACTACTGTTTATTTGGTAGGAATGACTGAGGTAATGGACCGTATGGTGAATGAGGGGGCTGTTGTCCCTGGTGATGGATTCGAGCAGGAATCCGAAACCTCAGGCTAATAAAGCTCTCGGCCCAAAGATCGTGTCTCCTCCTTCAATGAGAGGGCTCTTTACCAGCCGATCCAGGCTGCAGGGCGGACCCCACCCAAGAGGGCCTGCGGTTTTTGACTCGCCTGATTCCATTTTCCAGATGTGGGAACGTCTGGTTCGGTAACCAGCTGAATGCGGCATGAAACCTCTGATGTGTAACGCACCGCTGGCTGAACAGGTTGTTTAACTGAAGTGAAGGACACACTGGCGCGGGCCCTGGATGGGGATGGTGTGATGGAGCGTCTGTGAAGACGCCGATGTCCCCCAACGCTCACTATCGCTGACGCTCACACCCTGCAGTATCGTCGTTGAAAACCGTCTCGCTCTCTTGCATTCAAAGTCCCGCCCCCGCAGTTGCCTCCAGCGTTGCAATCCCCGCCGGTGGTCGTACAGTCACGACAGAACATCCCCACCCCACTCCAGATGGGACTATAGTATATGCAAAGTCCCTTTCTATTTTACATTGCACCCTTATTACCCATCTGCACGATTATTTTCGGTGAGATCGCAGTTGGTAGCCAGACATTATACGTTGATACCGTCGACGTACGTACATGCTATCATTATATGTGCTTACCTTATCTAGGGAACTTGGTATCAGTAGGTGTGCACTTAATGAGTTGGGCAGGTCGTCCGTTTCGGTCAGGCTGTTGGGTTTAGTGAGGGTTAGGGTTAGCCGTAGGTTAAGTTTTAGGATTAGGGTTTACGTTTTAGGGTCAGGTTTCAGTGTTAGGGTTAGGTTCTAGGCTCCCGTTAGGGTTTCGGTTAAGGTTAAGGTTGGGGTCAAGGTTAAGGTTAGGGTTAAGGGTAGGCTTTAGGTTAAGATTATGCTTAAGGTTAGGGTCAAGGTTAGGGTTAGGGTTATGGCTAGGTTTTGGGTTAGCGTTGGGTTTTTAGGATTTTGGTTACGTTTGTGTTTTGAGGCTTAGGGCTAGGCTTTACGGCTGCGGTCATGGCTGGATTTGAGGGTTAAGGGTAGGTTTAAAATTTCTGCCATTATTCCCCCTACTTAAAAGTTCCCAATACTTCCTGCGGTAACTTTACTTTTTCTCATAAAATCCAGATTTTCTCTACCATCACTTCCTTTTACCCCACCCATATAACCCCCTTTCCCACCATTCCCGTACGACAGGGATCTGGCTCTCCGCTTCCCCATTCCTGGCTACCAACTGCGATCTAAATTTACTGTCTTAGAATAGTTTCCTTGTGTCTACGCTGCTTCTTCTTTTGGCCTTTCTGTGTGTTTCGGCGGGATGCTTAACAACCCTGTTCAGTATTCTCACGGATCAGGAATCGACATCAGATGCCTATTATTCGTGTGTATGCCAACCTCTACGTAGCCGGCCGCTACAGCTGTTCCGTGCCAAGGGTCGGTGCATGATTGGCTGACGGCTAAAACGAAACTAAAGGGGCCAACTCATGGAATCTCAACGGAAATTCCGAAATTTGTTTTCGTTTCGAAAAGATTACTAAGTAGGGTTGTAAAACCAATCATCGTACAGCATAATTGTACACTTGAAGGAAGGGTATAATTCGGTTTTAAAAAGTTTCTAATTGTGAGATTTTTTAATACCGTGAAATAGCCCTTCGTAAAACGTCATGTCTCTGCATTTACCAACGTGGTTTGTAAAGTGAACAATGTGGCTCAAATCCACTGCTTACTTTTATGAACTCTATATGTTTTCCATTTATTACTTTAGAGAAATGTGTGGTTTTCCGTATGTGGAAATTATACGGCTTGTAGTTTGGGAACCCTGAATGTAAGTGTAACGGCAGGTCGGGTTCAACATTATTCGGGAATTGGGAAAGTTTTATAAAACCAAATTATACACTTCCTTCGAGTGTAATATTAAAAGAAGACGCAATTTTTTACTGAATGAGCAAAAATGAATAATTTGCAGCATGTTTTCCATGAAATCTAATTGAATCTTAAAGAACATCGAAAATCAATGAAAAAATGCATGCTACATAAGTATTCATTTTTTATGGAGTATGGTTTCTGCATGCAGCCGGAAAGAAGATTGTTCGAAAGCCGGCGTTCGCGGGTAACTGAATTATTATTGAATTATTCTGCAGATTTGTTTTATAACCTTACTTACTTAATTTTTTCGAATCAAAAACGTATTTCTGAATTTCTGGTGAGATTTCATGAGTTAGCCCACTTACTGTATGTCGATGAGTGAGAGGATAACTCGGTCTACACGGTGCGTATTTCGGAGACGCTGGAGAACTGAAAGCCTGGTTGCAATGCCTGCTTCGCGATGTGTCCTTTATGGCACTCATTTGAGATCTGAAACATCGCCTCAGTAGCCTGGTACATGCAGGGGGATGAGCAAGGCACATGTGAACGGACTGTTTAGCTTAGTCAGGAACTGCACCCACGGCCACTTCTGGTGGATGATGTAAGAGGGGGATAGTACGGTAGATGACAGTTTGACCGTCAATTCCGACGATGTCCACCATGTGCTACACAGCAAGTGCATCGGGCACGGCGACTTGCGCGTGATTTAGTTTATGGTGATTTTAGACTTGCGCAGCACCTATCGCACTCTTTTCTCCTCCCACACCCCGGCACGGTGTCAAGACAAAGTCAAGAAGACTAGGGCGGGGGAGGGTGCAGGCGGCCGGCGCGGCCTGACCCGCACCTAGGAGTGCTACCTCACCCCCTGGTCTGTAACATACACTTGACCGACGACAGCAACACCCCAACAGGGGTCAGAAGGACGAGGACGACTGGGCAGACATGCCCACCACCTGTATACTCAGCGGGAGAGCAAGCGTATTTGCCGGCAGAGAACCAGATGTCAGCACATATCAAGCTGCGAGGACCGTGCTTTGCTGATACTGCCATAGCGCACGCTGTCAAACCTTTTGCGTACGACAGATACTGCACTAGTCTACCTCACTAAAGTAGTTCGCCGGCGCTGAGTACAGTCCGTGAATTACGTGACGGGCGTCGTTGCATCCGATGGTGGGGCCGTCATATCAATAATATTTTTAACAATTTGATCCAACTGTGAAAAACTCGATACGTCGATTGGATTTGAACCCAGGACAGCAAAGGGACGCTTTAGTACACCCAACGCTCTAGCCACCTGAGCAACGAGGCCCCACCGGACGACGCGACTTTAATCACATTCGGGTCTAGTTTGACCGCCCAACCTACTGCGACCTCTAGGTCGACCAAATAGGATGCAGTGAGCTGACTGACCAAGCAGGATTTCCTAAGTAATATGTCTAGAATCCACCAAATGACTGCCAGGTTCACGTACTTCATAAATGTCATAGCAGATTTCAAATAATTAACAGTTGGGTTAAAGTGGATTATTTGAAATCTGCCATAACAGCTATGAATATATTTTTTATCAATTTGCCATAACTCTGTGCAAAATGCATATTCAGAAATGAAAGCTTCTCAGTGCATGTGGGCTGCCTTCTGTTAATTTACTCTTATTTTAGCCGAAAGTGCTCTTTTTAGGGACTGCCGCCTACTTAAATTTATTTACGAGATAAAAAACAGGTTTAGCAGATGTGCAGGCAGGCTGTCCTACTCGTCTTTTACTCATAATTGACGTTGCAGGCAGATGTGCACACACACTATCCATTCTCTTTTGCAGAGGAGGCGACTGTCCTACCTTCTTCAAAAGGAACTTCTTTTGATTATGACGTTATGTGTGGTAGTTGTTCGAGATAGCTCAAGCAGTGCACGATTTCCCAGTAGTCGAGACTCGTAGGCTGCTTTTCGGTCTGCGCAACATTCAGTCTATGCCCATGAGTCGCATTCGGATTTTCTGATACGCCCTGTCCCAACTACATCTCTCGCAGTTTCGTTTACCAGCCACGCCGCCCATTCCCTTCTTCACAGCCTCTGCTGAGCATTCTTCAGTTGCTAATTCTGATCGCGAATTGAACTGGCTAGTGATTATGAGTATTCTGGAGGTGTGTTGGAACTGTTTTTAATATCTGCCTTCCTAGTAGCCGACTTACATTCCCCTGTACCTTTGGTCGGTCATCCTGACTTCCTCGTTTTCGTTTTGAACGAAATCGCCTTCTGGTCATTAGTGCTTTTGTTAACTATATGGTGCTCTGCCGTTTATACCGTCTTTTTTGATTCCAGAATCACGCGACTTATACCAGTTATTCCAACCTGTCTTCTTATACGGCCGTTCTCTCCGGATACACCCATTCGGGTGATAAAAATAATACAATACCAAATGACAGAGCAGGTAGTAGCACCCTGTTTTTGTAGATTTTTGCCGTTTCCGGTACAAATGTAGGGTAAGTATGCCGAGGAAGTGTTTAAAAACAGTTTTTGCAAATTAGGCATTTTTTCGCGATGTTTTAAATTGCTAACAACAACCAGGTAGCAAACTACGTAGTTGATAATAGCGTGGAATTAATAACTAAGATCGGTGTTCAGTATGGATTGGCACGAGTCAGAATTTAGGAACGTGACGGTCGCAGATGATGTTTCCGTGTTCAAAAGGTGTTTGGGAAGGTGGAAATCTATAATTGCTGCGTCCCAGGGAATCCAATGGTGGAATACAAGTTCTTGTTGAAAAGTGGATATTACACTCTTTATGACTCAGTGATTTATAGCGTAGTAGAAACAATTTGCTGCGCTTTTGAACTTTTGGAATGCTTAGAACGGTCAACATAACATGCAAACGGTCAAAAATGGGTTATAAAGCCTGAAGGAATTCTTCCGAGCGTTTGGACGTGACTTCGCCGACAACTCCAGTGTTTCCTCAAGGCGGCCAATGATCTTTTGCAGGCCAATAACCCAAATACAAGTAATAGTAGTCGCGTTGGCAGCTTTATTAGTCGCGTATTAAACACGCGGTAATTGCTGATGCTCCCAACGCTTAGCGGTATTCTGACTTCCAATTGGCCTCTTTAATTAGGTATACCGCAGTTGACCCATGCATGTCAGAATAGGGCTCGCGTGTTCCGACTTCGACGGTTTTGAGGCAATCGCAATCCACTCCTCTGGTTACAGTTTCTGTTTACAAAGACAGACCGGAATAATGAAAAAGTTCATCGACTTCCCTGTGAAATGTCTCAGTGCGCGGACTCGTAAGGCTTTAAGTCCCTCCCTCATACAGTGCGTGATCGAAATCATGAAATGCTGGTGGGATTTCTGAAATGCGTTTCCGACTAGGAAGAATTACTTAAGTGGGGTTGTTATACAGATTATCATGCAGCATAACCCTATAACATTTCGAAATCGCCAGGATGTTGGCTTTTGAATGCACTTCTTTTGAGCCTCCTGCAGGAACCATACTCGGTAAAAATGATTACTTGGGTAGCATGCATTTTTTCATTTGTTTTTAGAAAGTCTTGTAAATTCAAATATATTTTATAGCAAAAATGCACAAAATATGCTTTCTTTCACATGTTTGGTAGGAAATCACACGGTCTTCACATTTTATGCCTGAGGAAGGTGTATATTTAGGTTTTGAGGAAGTTTCCCAATCCCCGAATAATTTCGAGCCTACAGTCTACAAGGCGTATGCTTTCTGCATAAGGAAAATCATCTATTCCTCTTTTCCTTTAAGAAGATACCATATAAAGTTCATAAAATTTTGCCATGGATGCGGACTATATTCTACATTTCACGAAGAGCACTGGTGAAGGCACAGATACGATGCTGTATGTATGGACATCGCATAGCCTTAAAAATCTTCTAATTAGAAACTTTTTAAAACCCAGAGATAATCTTTCTTAGGATATAAGGTGTAAAGACAACCTTATTTTCTACCAATCGACTTAAAGAAAGCATATTTTTATATATGTACTTAATAAAATATAACTGAATTTATAAGGCCATCGAGAATCAATGTGAAAAATGCATGCTGACTAAGTGATCCTTTTTTACCGAGTGTGGTTTCTGCAGGAGATTCTAAAGAAGTCTATTCAAAAGCCTACATCCTGGGGAGTCCGACGTGCTATAGGATAATACCGCATGATAATTCATATTACAACTCCACCTATGTAATATTTCCTAATCGAAAACGCACTTCAGAATTTCATGGGCTCGGTCACTTACTGTATATTTTTCTTTGTTTTAACGCATGTCTGCATGAAGGCCTAGGTGAAGCTCCAGCAGCAAGAGTCATGCTCAAAGTCACAGTTTTGGGATAAAAATACTACTTATCAATCATATTTTAAAAGCACTTCAATTAACGCAGTGTCACCGCCGTTAGTTAACCGTGCACAGTGCAGGCTAGGCAACCGACAGATGCTGACATTAACTACGGAGTGTTTTGGTTTTGGCAGACGATGACTGAAAAAAAGTTGTATCGATTTCTCTCAGAGTTTAGCTTTTTGACATCGTTTCACCACACACGCTGCCAAGCGAACGCAACACACAGCCAGTGTGGGACACGGGAGGTGCATTTAGAAGGGACACAACCGTGTACGGAAACTCGACATGGGGGGAGGAGGAGGTCGGCGGACGTAAACGCAGGACAGTTAATGGTCAGATGTGGTAATGTAGCCCCACCTGAAGTAAGCAAGCCTTAGCCACCTGTAATACGGAACCGGTGGTAATAGGAGGTTTTTACAGGTGGGGCCAGGGAACTCACAGGCGACGCCGTCAAGAAGTAGTTGCCTAGCTACTAAAAATAACCCCAACCCTAACTCTAACTCCTAACCATAACCCCTAACCATAACGCCTAAACCCAACTGTAGTGTGTCCGTCAGGTGGGGTTACACAACCACATCTTATCAAGTTGATAAGACGATGAAAAAGAAGTCGTTTCAACCGGCCGGTGGCTTCGCCCTATGCACACCCAAAGACCAAACAGGACAGCACAAACCAAGTGGATCGGATTGTCACTACCTATGCCTTGATGGATGCTGTGCGACAGTAGTAATTGTGACTTGATTGTGGACGCAGGCACCACATCACCATAAGCTGGCTAAGTATTGGGCAGGACCATTAGTTCTGGTAATGCGCAAACTTTTCTTTCTGGCGAGATGTTTCCCAGAACGACAGAATTTATTGGTACTAGTAAATTTCGCGACGGCTTATCAACTGCAGTCTGTCGTTGCATAACGCAACTAACAAGTGAGAAAGGTACAGAGGTTTGAACTCCGGCAGAAAAAATCACTGTAAAACAGCAAGGTCATCGTATACTGCACGCAAATTTATCGATAAAATGGTAGCTTGGAAACGCCACATGGGAAAGAAAATGTGGAAGCAAACACACTGAGGGATTTCCTAAATCAAAAGAGCTCAGATAAACCAGGGCAAGCTGAGGCTGACCACGTGGTCTAAAGGCTTACATAGGTCGGTTTCTCCCGCCGTATGTAGGCTGCCTCCAGGTAGCGCAGTTACCGAGTTGTTCCTGCTCGAACTAATACTCAAAAAGATGTTTTAGGGTCAACCGAATGACCGCTATCAAGGGAGCGTTTTGTAATAGAAGACCGTGGAATCTTATTCTCCTGCTTTAGAAGCCATTTAGGTAGGTCCTCAACTGACCTGGCTGCCAGTTGCCTTTGCGTTCGCCCAATGTACTTGCATCCACAAGTGCATGTAAATTCGTAAACACAATTTGACGTGGCATGCAATGGCAAGGTATCCCTCGCCCGTGGAACTTCGATAGCCGTAGTAGGGCTGCAGAATATGAGTTCAGCTGAGTTGTAAGATCTTTCAGTAGCGCATCGCAATCGCACCTTGATGGTATTTGAGATGATACCTATAAATTCTGCTGTCTATGCCTGATTTAAATTCATTCCGGGGAAATATTGCTTCAAGTTTCCCAGAACGTTTCCGGTTGATGTCGCAGTTAGGCCTTCGAAGCCCAACATAGCCATGCGGCACTGGTTAAAGTGAAGTAGGAAGTTTGCAATTAAATTTTATTGCCTAAGTTATCTTGCCCTGAAATTTCAGTCAGCAGGATCAGACGGAGGAAATTAAAAATCACCTCGGTCGATATGGCATCAGTGGAAGCTGTAAAACAAATTCATGCGAGTAGCCCACGTCGCCACAATGATTGCCCTATAAAGCCAAGCCACGAAGATGTTCATTGTACCTATTGATCGGGGAGTACCCATAAAATGAAACAAAAACACTATATACAGTAGCGAAGAAGGTCGATATACTCGGAAAACCTGTTGATTTTTACTAGTTTTCATGTACTACTTAATAATGAACAGCGGTAACTAGCATGTGGGTTAGTAGACGGTTGGTACGTGCTTCCCAAGCTTCGCTCCGCTTCTCCGCTTTATGCGCTCGGCTCGGATACTAGATTTTGTTTGCAAAATCATATGGATTGCCATTAGTAATGAAGAGGCGAGTTCTGCAAAGCAGTTCACAATATGCAAATGCTATAGCTGGGGCAAGACGTTTAATGGCCGGACCCTTCCGCCGGTTCCCCCTCAAACCCACCATCCGAGGCTGTCACAGAAAAGGGTGGTGGAGGAATGAGAGACGTCGTATATATGGGGTGCAACTGCCATGCCACCACAGCTCTATTATAATTAGCGGCTCGCGCACTCACCGTCAGTGGTCGTGACTGCTGCAGCGATAGCTTGCTCGTCCACGCTCAAATCGTTAATTGCCCCAACTTGGACAGTAAGAGTTGGTCAGTCTGTGATAATGAATCGGCAATGGCTCGCTAATACTGCTACTGGAAGCAACGTTAGCTCGCGTCCTCCCGTCATGGCCAATCAGTCCGCCCAGGCATTGAATAGGAATTATCAGTAATCCAATTAACTTCAACTATGCGAAGCCATTTGATCAGAGCAAAACACTTCACCTGCCTGTTCTGCCTCCAGTTCATTTGGCCGGTACTCATGAACAATTACTCCAAAACAGGGTGAGATGAGTAAGAAGCGCGGAACTCAGAGCGGCAGATTACAAAGACAGAGACAAAGAAAATCGATACAGATGGATGTATCCGATGTAACCGATTACTTAGGAAATTCTGCTCATGCAGTCGACATATTACATTGGGTGACCGATTTCACGAAATGTTGGATGAAATTCTGAAATGCATTTTCGATTAGGAAGGATTACTTGGTCCCGGTTGTTATACTGATTATCTTACGACATATTATTATAACATTTCGGACTTGGCAGGATGTCAGCTTTTGAATACACTGCATTTCAATCTCCTGTGGAAGCCGTACTCGCAAAACATGTTTACTTAATCAGCATGCATTTTTCCCATTGATTTTCGATGGTCTTGCAAATTAAAATATATCTTATAGAAACCATAAACAAAAATACGCTTTCTTTCAGTCAATTTATAGAGAATTACGTCTTTTTTATATTTTTTTATTCATGGTGAGAGAATAAAAAGGTTTTAAAAGTTTCTCATTATGAGGTTTTTTAAGACCTCTCAATGTCCGTTCACATAACGTTGTACCTCGCAGTTTACTACAGCTCCCCACGAAATTTACAACATAGTTCGCATCCATTGCAAAATTTTATGGTCTTTGTATAATATCTTTTTAATGGCATAGAAAAATATGTAATTTTCTTTCGCTGAATGCATGCACCTTGTAGACTAAAATCACTAAGCGCTGATGCAACGACTGATTAAACTCCAAATTATTCGGCAATTAGAAAGCTTTTTTAAAAGTTAAATATAAACTTTCTTCGGGTATAAACTATACAGATGACGTGATTCTCTATCAAAAGACTGAGTAAAAGCACATTTTTGTCCGTAGTTTCCATTGAATATACCTGAATTTTCCAGAACGTCGAAGATTAATGTGAAAATGAATGCTAGTTAAGAAGTCACTTTTTACCGAGTTCGGTTTCTACAGGAGATTGAAAAGCAGTGTATTCAAAAGCTGCCATTCTGTCGAGTCTGAAATGTTATAAGATTAGGCCGCAAGATAATCAGTCTTACAACCGCGACCAAGTAATCCTTTCTAATCGAAAACGCATTTTAGAATTTCAGCCA
Organism: Spirometra erinaceieuropaei; assembly: GCA_902702965.1. Taxonomy (NCBI): domain Eukaryota; kingdom Metazoa; phylum Platyhelminthes; class Cestoda; order Diphyllobothriidea; family Diphyllobothriidae; genus Spirometra; species Spirometra erinaceieuropaei. The sequence continues at coordinate 1,179,190 of CACRXP010000041.1, read as the reverse complement.
ATATTTCATGAGACCGGTCACTCACTCTATATCATCGATTCCATAAGTTGCGGTGGGTTAAATGGGTAACTTGACCGAAATGTAATTAAAGTTACTGCTGCCGGTGGGGCCTCATAGCTCAGATGGCTAGGGCCTTGGCTGCACTCAGGCCTTCTTCTGCTGTGGTAGGTTTAATTTTCACCGAGGTCGCCAAGGTTTTTCACGGTTGTATCAAAATAAATTATTTAAAATCCACCACAAATGCCCATTAATCACAGAGTCAGTAGGACTTCAGTACTACTCACTGTCCTGGGTTCTATAATTTTGGGCAATGCTGGAGGTGTTAATAATGAAGCAGGGCGCTTGCTGGCGATGAAGCATTTCATTGCTAAACTGAGTCCTCGCATTCCTTCCCGAATCTCATGACGGGGAAAGTAGCCTAAAACTACTTTTTACCTTCCTACAGAGGACTATTATTTAAAATGCGCACATTTTTCCTGACAGCACAGAGCAAAAAAACAGCGAATGTGTCTATCGCCTCGCATGCCCGGTAGAATATGAGGCTGCGTACAGGGAGAAGTAAGCCCCTCCGTATTGCAGATGACTTTGTTTTAACGCTATGGTTCGGGTAAGGCTCAGGAAGGTCAGAATTGGGGGTGGGGGCTAAAGTTGGGACACGGAAACAGGTATCCCAACCAGAATCTAATGCGAGGCCCTCTGCGGTATGGGTAGAACACGTTTTCCCGTGTTCGATTAAATGTGAACGCAAAGTAAACTATCACATTCGGACGTGCCAGTGAAGTCATATTTCCGATCCCCCTGACTTTACCTTCGATAAAACCAAAAGTTCGATTTCCAGGAAGGCGGTTGAGAGGATGGAGACGCGGTCGCTGGGGCAGGCATTTTAGTCGCCTGACGTTTCGGATTCACACTTAAGCACAGCAACTGGGACAGCATAAAATGCGGGTAATCCATGCACACCGGGTTGCAGTTTTTATAGGCTGCATTTGCTATGTAGCCACTCAAGTGTTAAAATTAGTAACCCCGCGTACTTGATCCGGAGATGCTTTTCTCACCAACATCCGAGTTGCTAATCGTCGCAATTTCAGCACTTGGGTGGTAAGTAATCGGTGGTATAACTCACGGACATTGGCACAGGAAGCACTGGGATTACTGGCAAAGACAATGGAAACTGAAATGACCACTTCTGCCCTAATAGTCGTCATCAATCAGTCCTAACCAATCCCAGGTTTTGTAAACCCTGGGGCTCGAACCCTTCACTCCGTTGCTTGTTGGTTTACTATTCTAACTATTGAACCACGAACTCATTGACCTGCCGGTTGCTATCACACATATTAACAATAGTAGATGGGGCGCTCACGGATCGCGTTACGGGATCTGCTTGTTCAGCTGCACCCTGGGGCTCGATCTAAAGTCCCGACGACAGTCGCACAGTGATTACTAATCGCTGTGCAACTGCCCGTGAGTTTGTAGCTCGAGCCCCAAAGCACAATAGGACGAGCAGGTCGGATAACCCGATCGGCGAACGCACCATCTACCAAAGATAGCATTATTCGTCCGAATGTTCCTCGCATTGACAAGAACTGTGCCAAGGCAAATTCCCGGCACTGAATATGATGAGTTTCATTTAGAAATCGAAAGAGCAGATCAGTCGTACTCGTAATTTAATGACTGCCGCGCCCTCCTTACCTGTTCAATTTGATACTGGAAGGGGCTGCGTTATGGACGAAATAGCACATGACATCTGAGAGTTCCGCCGTCGTTACTGACGATGTCCACAGTGTGTCCCAAGACATGGTGGGCTCAGAGACGGTGACTTGTGCGTGAATTTGTTTGTAGTGGTAGCAGACTTGGGCTGCATCTGCCCCACACTCACTCCATCCTCAACCCTCTGGGTCCCTAGTCAAGACAGAGTCACAAAGTCCGATGAGGGGAGAGGTTGCAGTGACTGTCCAAGCTAAAGAGCCGATCTGCGCGTGCCGCGCACGCCAAGTTAACTTACTGAGGACCAGGTTTATACCAAAAACAAGAAAGGAACGTTTACGTTCCTACCACACACCTCAACCATTAGTCTGGCGATTCATTGATGCCTGCATTCTTCCTCTTATCCTATACTGTTCTCCTGTCATTTTTCCTGCTTTGTTAAAAAAGGATCTTTTAATTTTGAAACGAATCCTCCGCATGCTCTCTTCTGCTGCTGGCGTTTCTTATATATTTTAGTTGACACTATCTTACAACGACACTTCAATGCGGTCAAGCAATTTGCTGGTCGAATTCTAGATGACGTTGCCCATCCCCTACATTCCGATCTTATGTTTGCCAAGTCTTCCCGCCCGATGCGCCGCAACTTCCTTCTTATATCCTGTCGCACATCGGCTTATCGAGCTTCTGTATTGCCATTCCTAACGCGCTATCTTACGCGCGAAGAGACAGAAATACAGAAGCTAAGACTTGAACTATCCTCATGATAATCGTTTCTTTGTGTTAAACTTTGACTCTTGAATAATCTATTAACTTATTTACTGTCCATAGTGAATGGAGCCAACTTTTTGCTGAAAATTTTGAAGATATGATTTCAAAAGAAAGCGCATTCCTCTCTCCCTCCCTCTCTCTCTCTCGGACCCCAACAGATTGGGGGCGCCATAGAGGCCACATTCAGAAAGAACCATTGCAGACTGATTCTCCTTCCTGACAAATGGACCCAGTTATTCCGTCATTTGGCAGTCTTCCAAGCTAGTGCTTTTAGCCAATCGTGATAGATTCGCGTGTGTCAGGTTTTTGATACTGAGAAAAATTTGCTGAACGCCTTCCGGATGCGGTCCCCAGAGTCAACCTCTCTCTCTCTCTCTCTCTCTCTTCCAGACACCTATCCCTTGCCCGATCAGGTCAGTCGTCTGATGATGCGGACGCAAAGTGGGTGACAGTTTGCCCATGCCACCCACACGACCCGGAACTTGGCAACCCAGTTAACATTCCTAGGTTATGTGATATACGTGATGATACCTATTTTAGGACAAAAGGACATATCCATGACCTTTGCTGTTATCCATGGGTCAACAAGTCTACGTACTTGTGCATTCACGACTTCTTCCGTTTCAGTGTATATGCTGATGCATTGTGGACTAGCCGTGATTGAACTGATTTCGTTTTACAAGGCATTATGAGGGAAATAAACGGTTAATTTAGGATGATGCTGTTGATTACATGTGCGCTGGAAATGGCGAGTCAAATTTCAGTAGCTGAGAGAAAACCGCGAGACAGTTAATGAGGATGAAATGATTTTGTCTTGTGCCAGTTTGGAGACGGTGAATGGCTAGTGGCGGGAAGATAGATTCCCATTCCCAATAAAACCAGTCGCATACCGCTGCACGCTTGGAATGAAATATGTGTTCGAAATTATGGTAACATCTGGCCGACTAAAAATATCGAAATTATCACGTAATATGGACAGCGAGTTTGTATGATCTTTGACAACTTGACTAGAGTGTGTATATTCCCTCAGAAATCGACCTGCAGACCACACTGTAATCCGTGAACGCGACAGCCACAGACACCACTTCAACGTCACTGCTCAGTGCTAGTCATACTACCTGTGTGTAGAACCAGTCCCTGTGTACTGTCAGCACAGATTAGGACGCATTATTCCTAGGCAGAGCAGCACTGATGACAGAGACAACGGAGACTAAAATGGCAACTTCTGGCTTCTTAAGCGTCAGCGGTCAGCCATGCCAAATTCCTGGTGTCTGCAGTCACTGAGGGTAGAACCCGCAACCCGTTGTTTAGAAGTCCAACAATCTAACCATTGAGGCAGGGGCTCGTTGCCCCGTTTACTCGTGCGTATTACCTGTCAAGCCCTGAATCGGGTAAGTAAATAACCTTGCCTGTATGAACACGCGTCGTGTGATTAAATATCAAATGGAACCAAATGCCCATTGTGCTGCTGTACAAAGTCGCTGATGCTTCCTTTTCTTCGGTTCTTTGTTGCATGCCGTCATCAAGTCTATAATTAAGGTTAGCGTGCTTTCGACTGTATCCTTTTTGGGGTAGATATACAGCGTCTAGTGAACCATTGTAGTCCGCAAGAAAGCAACAGCCATATGAACATGGATTTTATGGAGGGCAGAGTTAGTTTTATTTCAGTCCTAAGCATTTGACTTTTCAAATTATTGGTTAATCAATTTTGATCCCTCCTCAATGATTTAGAAATGTAAAGTTGAGTAAATCATGTTGCCTATTAGGAAAATTATGGTAGCTGTACAAGCCGGCCATTTTCTGTGTGTTGGTGTAAATTCGATAAATTTTTAAATTCCAGCCGCTTTGAAAACCGCAAGGCGAATCGAATGTTCAAATTATAAAACCTCCCACCCCTTTCCTGGACAGACAAAATTATGTCCCAAAATACCGCTTCGGGGAACCGACCAGCGGACAGATGTACCATCACGGAGAATGTTTAACATTTCGTAGAACTGATGCCCCTTTATGGCTTCGCAGATGCAGGACGTACGTTAAAATATTCCTGACTTTCAAAGGACCTCTGTTTCAGCTCGTTCACAATGGTGTCATTAATGTCCTCGCGGTGGAAGATTTTAACATGAATGGTCAAACAACTGCTGCATTCCGTTTGATCATCGAATGTCATGATGCCTTTATGGAAATCCATTCACGTACTTTAAAGCCAACAAGGGCGCTTACGTAATTTAACAAGGATGATTAATGCACCACTGGCATGTTTGCTTTTCATACGATTTTTACAGCTTCAGTCTGCGTGTGCTGTTGGTTCCCATGGCAAAGTCATTATTTTCTTTTAGATACTGGACAGAACTCTCGCCTGAGATGCGAAGGTTAGGTTTCAGATTGGAAATGAAGCTCCGGAACAACTGCGATAGCTAGCAGGGCTTCTCTCCCGTGCCCCGTAATGCCAACCAAAAATCTGAAGGGCTTCAAAAGCCGGTGTCTTGAAAGTATTGATTTTTTTGGTTGTTTTCGTTGTCTCACATCTGTCGCCACCTAGTGGAATGGGCCTGATAGAATGATGAGTCACCACTGGCAGGGGACATGAGAGCGGGGTGGTCAAGACGGTGTGATGGATGTCCCGTGGGGTTGCGAGGTAATCGCCTGCTTTTTGCCTTTCTTATATCTCAAAATAACCGACCGAATTTCCACATTTTTCAACCTCAAAACTAAACGGCATGAATCACTTGAAAAAGTAAAATTACATGCAATTTCCCATTCATAAGAAAATACACATGAAAATAGACAAATCTCGAACTTGATGTGTGCCAGTAGCAAGGTGTGCATGATAAGTTTCAAATAAGTCGTGACTTAACGAAGTATAATTAAATCACAATACCCTGCGTATTCGGATGCGAATATTTGAGGAGTGCTTATCCACAAAAAAGCCTGAAGGCCACGAGTGCTACGTCATTTGTTGGAAAGTGAACTAAACGCCGTCCGTGGCTAAACAAATTCCGAAATATTTAGGCCGGGCATATACCGCTTTCCGCCGATCTTCCTTCTGCAGTAATCTCCTCGTTTCTACTGAATGACTTTCGTAAAAACCGTCAAATATTCTATGGCTACACTGAAGCAAAACCGACCCCTCTAAATAAACCCCACACTGCACCATACCCCTGTGAACGCCACAACACCCAACACCAACGCAAAGGAAATGTTAAAGGCTGTCATAATGTCTGCAGAATCAACCTCCCTAATACTGTCACATTAGGTTAATTCGCACATTTCTAATCTGCGCATTACCTATCACGCAACATTATGATTAATTTTTGTATTATATCAGTAGAAGTAAGGCACTAAGGTACTTCAGTATAGAGCTATTACGCTTTGTTTTCAGTGGGTGTAGCTTACGCTGCTACCAAGCGAATGAGTAGAGTGGACAGACTGTCAAATGTACAGTGCGTGACCTATCTCATGAAATGTTGGCTGAAATTCTGAATTGCGTTTCGATTGGGAAGAATTACTTGGTCGTGGTTGTGATACCGATTATCTTAAGGCATATTCTTATAACATTTTGGACTCGACAGGATGTCGGCTTTTAAATGCACTTCTTTCCAATCTCTTGTAGAAAGCGTGCTCGGTAGAAAAGGACTACTTAAGTAGCATGCATTTTTCCATTGATTTTCGATGGTCTTGGAAATTTAAATATATTTTATAGAAACCATAAACAAAAATATGCTTTCTCTTAGTCAATCTATAGAAAATCACGTCTTCTTTATATTTTATACTTAAGAAAGGAGTATAATTAGGTTTTAAAAAACTTTCTAATTATGAGACTTTTTAAGACCGCTATATGTCCATTCACATAACATCGCACATGGCCGTTTACCACTGCTCCTCATGAAATGTACAACATGGTTCACATCCATTGCAAAATTTTATGGCCCTGTATGATATCTCTTTAATGACACAGAAAAATATGGGGTTTTCTTTATGCGGAACGCATGCACCTTGTAGAGTGTAATCACTAAGCGCTAATGCAACGAATGATCAGGCTCCAAATTTTTCGGCAATTGGGAAACTTTTTTAAAACCTAATTATACTCCTTTCTTAAGTATAAAATATAAAGAAGACGTGATTTTCTATAGATTGGCTAAAAGAAAGCATATTTTTGTTTATGGTTTCTATAAAATATATTTAAATTTCCAAGACCATCGAAAATCAATGGGAAAAATGCATGCTACTTAAGTAGTCCTTTTCTACCGAGCACGCTTTCTACAAGAGATTTGAAAGAAGAGCATTTATAAGCCGACATCCTGTCGAGTCCAAAATGTTATAAGAGGTTGCCTTACGATAATCGATATCAAAATCACGACCAAGTAATTCTTCCCAATCGAAAACGCAATTCAGAATTTCAGCCAACATTTCATGAGATAGGTCACGCACTGTATCATTTTTTTAACGAATATTCAAACATGGGCTTAACCACTGTATCGTGAGCACACTGCTGAAAATATCATTTATCGGGTGGGCAACCAAATACAGACGTTAGCCCAATGAAAACAAATAGCGTGGATTTCGGGGGACGCAGTGGTTTGTATTTTAGTAGTGTAGACTTCTCAAAAGAACTAGGACCGATTTCCGCAAGATGTGTGACCGATGCGGGCAATTGAGCTCCGACTGGATGATGTGGTAAAACACATGAGCACGCCTGACTGTCAGTGTTTGTTTCATCACCTATTCTTATTCGTTTCTAATTGCTAAGTGCTGGCAGCCCGAAGCTCGCATATATTGACTGACGGGGACTTTGTTAATGCTGGGCTACGGAACACCGACTTTTACTGCTAGAATAGGTTTCTGGGCATGCTAAAAACGGAACACAATAACGGCATCCATGAGACTCCAGTGTTTTTTCGCTCGTTATTTAGTTAACTAACGTCAATCTAATTTTAGTGCTGCCGCACGATCTGGGCAGCTGAGCCGTTTTTCACCTTCCCTCACTTGCGTCGACGATAGCTGAATACATTTCTTTTTTTCAAGGACACCTTAGCGCGGACTGCGACAGGCTTCATCCGTTGTCCTTTAACGACGATGAATTTCAGAGGAAATCACACAACTACTTGAATGAATCGCATATCGGACGAGGGTATAGGGAAGGTTCCTTCATGTCTGGAATCCGGGTCGCGGCAGAGGTAACTTTAATTACGACAGAGGTGCTACCTGTCTAATGTCCTTTCTTAGCGAAGCACTCAAGTGTTATTGAACTGCATGTGACTGAATGGCACTAACAGTGTCTGGAATAGTTAAACAATGGGATTAACACGAAGCCATTTTGACGTCAGCACACCTACCAGAGATCACTGTACTCCAAAGGAACTACTGAAGGTTGTCATCATGCCTGCAGAATCAACCTCCCCTAATACCGTAATTCCATGTTAATTCGCACATTTATAAACTTTTCATTTGCTACTATGCGTACTTATGATTAGATTTTGCATTTTATCAATAGAAGTAAAGCATCAATTTAATTACCTATAGGGCTATCACGTCTTATTCTTCTGTGACTTTGTAGCGTGCGCCGGCTTGCCCGTGTGATGAGTCACCACTAGGAAGGGGGGGGATGTTGGAGAGGGGGTGGCCAAGACGGTGTGATGGGTGTCCCGCGGGGTGGAGAGATTGTCGGTTGGTCGCTGCAGTTCTTACACCTCGAAAACACCGACTGAAATTCTACACGTTTTTGACTTTCAAAACTAAGTGGCATGAATCACTGGAGAATGTAAACATAAGCAGGTGTCTCTGATGATGGATTCGAGCACAATTAAAATAAGTAGCGTGGAGTTCAGGGGAGGCGGTGGTTGTATTTCAGTCTTGTCGAATTCTCAAAAGACCTAGGACCGACTTCCGCAGGATGCCTGATCGATGCGGGCAATTGAGCCCCGACTGGACGATGTGGTAAAACAGATGAACACGCCTGACTGTCAATGGTTGTTCCATCACCTGTTCTTATGTGTTTCTAATTGTTGAGTGTTGGCAACCCGATTCTCGCATATATTGACTGACGGGAACTTTGCTGATTCTGGGCTACGGAACACCGAGTTTTACTGCTAGAATAGGTTTCTGGGCATGCTAAAAACTGAGCATAATAAGGGCATCCATGAAACTCCAGGGATTTTTCGTTCGTTATTTAGTTAACTAACGGCAATCTAATTTTAGTCCTGTCGCACCATCTGGGCAGCTGAGCAGTTTTTCACCTTCTCTCACTTGCGTTGATGATAACTGAGTACATTTCTTTTTTGAAGGACTGCGACAGGCTCAGCCCTTTTTCCTTTAACCACGATGGATTTCAGGGGAAATCACAACCGCTTCAATGAATCGCATACCCGATGAAGGTTAAGGGGAAGTATCCTTCGAGTCTGGGATTCGGGTCGTGGCAGAGGAAACTTTAATTCCGAATGGGGTGCTACCTGTCTGATGTCGTTTTTTAACGAGTCACTGAAGCGTTATTGAGCTGCATGGGCTTAACATGGGCTACATGGGTTTAACCATTGTATCGTGAGCACACAGCTGAAACCATCATTTCTCAGGTCGACAACCAAATGCAGACGTCAACATAATGCAAACAAATAGTTTCGATAAAAGAACGGTGGTTATTTTTTAGTCTTTTAGGATTCTCGAAAGACATAGGGCGGATATCCGCAGAAAGCGTGATCGACGAGGGGAGTTGAACTCCGACTGGACGATGTGGTAAAACGCAGGAACACGCCTGGCTGTCAATGTTTGTTCCATCGTCTGCAGTTACTTTTTTAGAATTCTTGAGTGCTGGCAACTCAAATCTCCCTTGCACTGACTGGCTGGAACTTCTGTGAGAACAGCTTTGTGCGTATGCTGCAAAGTGACCACAATAAGGACATCTATAAGGCGCCGGTAATTCTCGCCTCTTTATTTATTTACTCGATGTCAGTTTACTTTAAATCCTGACGTTCGATTTGGGCGGCTCAGTCATTTTTACCTCCCTTCGCTTGCGTGGGCGGCAACATAATACTTTCATTTTCCAAGGGCGCCTACAGTGTGAACTGGGACCACGAAAAAAATCAGAGAAAATAATCCGACGGCCCAAGTGAATGACATAGCTGTCGACGGTATAGAGAGGGTCTCTTCAGGTCTGGCATTCGGGTTTTGGCAGAGACAACTTTTATTTCGACAGGGCGCTGCCTGTCGGATGTCGTTTTTAAGCGAGTCACTCAAGCGTTACTGAGTTGCCTGAGCCGAGATGACACGGACAACGCGTCTGGAATAGTTGAAGAAAGGGCGTATCATGAAGCTATTTTGGCGTCAGCACACCCAAAAGATATCACCGCATTATTAGGACGGTCAGAGTAAACTGCCGTTGCTGTAACTCTAACACCTTTAGGCACTCAATACTGACAGTCAAAAGCTACTTCCATTTATTTTGTGCTATCATTGCGTTCGAAACGATGGGTCACGAAATTGGTTCCTTTCAATGCACTTCAGTTGATTTGGATGACAGTAAAAATGGAAAAGCATTGTGGAAACCACATTCAGTAAGATAGTGTCTGCCCGACATGGTCTTGTAAATCTAGATATATTCTATGGAAATCACGAACAAAAATGTGTTTTCTCTCAGTCGTTTTGTAGAGAATCACGTTATCTTTATATTTTATACTCGAGAAAGGAGCACAACTAGGTTTTAAAAATGTCAAAATTATGAGATTTTTTAAGGCCGTGCAATGTCCATTCATACAACATCGTATCTGTCAGTTAACCAGTGCTCCTCATGAGATTCACAACATACTCCTCATCCATTGCAAGCTTTTTGGACTCTATCTGGTATCTTTTTAAAAGCATAGACGAATATGTGATTTTCTTTACGCATGGACATGCATGCATGGAACGCATGCACCTTGCAGACTGAAATCACTAAGCGCTCATGCAGCGACTCATCAAGCTCCAGATTATTTGTGACTTAGAAAACTTTTGAAGCATAATAGCACTCATTTTTCGAGTAAAGAATATAAAGATGACCTGATTCCCTACCAAAGGACTGAGAGAAAACCAATTTACGTTTGTAGCTTCGATAGGATATATCTGCATTTGCAGGATCATCGAAAATCAATATGAAAAATTTATGCCTCTTAAGTAGTCATTTTTTTTTACCGAGTTCGGTTTCTAGAGAGGGTCGAAAAAAGGTGCATGCAAAAACTGACATCCTGCCAAGTCCAAAATATTATAGGATTATGCCGCAAGATAATCCGTATTACAACCGCGCCTAAGTAATCCTTCCAAATCGAAAACACATTTCACAATTTCAGCCAACATTTCATGAGATTGGTCACTCACTGTACCTATGGCACTTCCAAGCACTCCATACTGCCACTCGAACGCAGCTTTCGTTCGAAACGATGGGTCTCGAAGCTCGTGTTTTTTAAAGCACTGCCGCTGAGTGAAGCGCGGTAAAGATGAAAAATCAACGTGGAGTCTACCCTCGGTGAGTTATGGTCTGCTCGACCATTTTTGATTTTTTACTCTAAACTTTCTTGGTCACCTCAACATTTCTGTACTATTGCTTAAATTAACTAAAATACACACACTTGGTTTCGACTTGTGAAAAAGCATGACTTTTGTGTCCGTCTGCTGTTTGGTGTCATTGTTTCGTTGATTGCACTCATTTGCGTCAATCATTTTTAGTCAGTCAACACAAAACTTTTATATCTTTTGGCCATATCAAACTGGACGTAATTTCATCTGAGCGACAAGCCTCATTCACTGACTTCGTCTTAGGATTTTACCCAGCACATTCATCCTACGGCCAACGCTTGTGGAGAAGGCTTTATTTATCGTGAGTCTATGCACTTATTTACCTTTTGTCGTTTTTCTTATACTCATTTTGCTTTCGTTATTTTTCTTGTAAGAAACGCAGCATCCCCCACTTAGAGTTCGATATTTATTAATGTTTGTAGTTTAATAGCATTTTACACTACAGGTCTGCTCGACCAGACTGTTTGGAGTAAAATAAAATCCTACAAACCAATGCGCTCTCTTTTTAGACCTTAAAGTCGAGTGTTTATCATTGGAATGTTAGCAGTAAAAATATCCTTTCAGATTTCAAAATTTGAATTCGCACACTTTTCTTATCCCAGCCTGCCTATGCGCTTGCCGTTTTTGAAGCTTCCACGGTCTTACATACCATTTACTGTCCAGTTGTACCGTAATTACCTGCCTTTACCTGTTGCGTCAGATCACATGGCCGCCTGTTGCTGACTCATTAGACTTATTACGATGCCGATACATTGAAAACACTAATGACCTAAAATTTGGCATAATTGCGGGAAAATTGAGCGCTGCACGTGTCTTTGATTCACGGCACTGCCACCGCAGAAGCGCGCTCCGCCTGTTTTATTCCACTGCTCATCAAGTGTTTCGACTCCTCACCGGACCCCGCTGAGTCCCCTTACTTTCTGATAAATGTTCCAGCTTTGAAATTTCAATTTTTGATCCCAGAAATTAATATGCTGCCTTGGAGAACTTCATCCTCGATAAAACTCTTTGCTTTTAAATCTTTGCTTTGGATGATTTACTCCAAGTTAGCGCATTCCTTTTTTTCTGCGGCCTTCGCACGCCCGGGAGCTTTCTTTGATCAAGCGGACGCCAGCTGTTGGGTTAGAACACACCCGTTCCGTTGTGCTCGGGGTCGTGATCTACTGGAACTCCACACAGGTAATTGCACAGTCGTGGTTCTTCCTAAATGTTTGTTGGCAATATTTCAATTTTTACCGATGCTGAGGCAATTAAAACAGTAATGACCAGCAAATTTGGAAAGAGTGCAGGAGGAAAAGTACACTGCAGCTGCTTAGTTTAGAATTCTCCGCTAACTGTTGCACGACAGGTTGCTTTCAATTATTATTAAGGGCAAGCAGTCACTGGGGGCGAGTGGAGGCAGGGATTGTTGTTTTCGTTCTACTTTTTCCCCCTGACAGGTCATCCCTCATCAGGCATGCAGAAACGCGGATCACACGAACCCTGTTTTTCACTTTCAATTCTCTCAGATTAGTCAAGGTCTCAGAAATGCTGAGCAAAAGCATAACCAAACTCATTTCATAAAAAATCGTTATATTTTGCTTTTGATCAGGAATCCTTCCAGGCAACCGCATGTGTGAATTACTCTCCGTATTCGCTTTATAAGATTTTAAGTCATTCTTAAGTGGTATGTTAAATGAAAAGAACACATCGTTTTAAAAGATGAATGCATGAAACGCGTTTGGTGGTCCAGATAGTAATTTCTACATCACATGAATTATTTAGTTTAGAGTTCTAGGTGTAAACTATTGGAGATTTGCAATGTCTTAGGGACGTACTGGAAATTTTCAGGGAGACATGATTATAAAAATTTATGCACAGTAGATATCACAACTCAAGAAGTGTTAACCCAAGTTCGGAAATACTACCTATCTTAGAAAGATTACTTAAACAGTGTTCTAAATTAAATTATCTTGTAGTGTCTTTGGAAGATTTTTCAGTCACCGGCTATTGGATGCGCATCTTTCCAACCGCCTGCAAAAACCTGCGTGCACTAGAATTGACTACTCATCTTTTACAAATTTTTGCATTGATTGTCGATATTTTTATAAATTATTTTATATCTCATAGAAGAGATGTTCACAAATATTCTTTCTTGTACTCCTCTGACTGTGAATCAGGACCTCAAATGTCACACTTAGAGAATGGTAATGTTTAGGTCCTACAAAGTTGTTCAATTCCCAAATGTTTTTGAGCCCCCTCTGCTGTTGCATTTGCGTTTAGGGTTCACTATCTACAAGTTGAATAATTCCCATGTAAGGGTAGTTATACCTTCCTATACATCATTGTAACGACTCTGCATAGAGATCACGCAATGTAGCAGTGGATGCGAAGCATGCTGTACACGCCAATATGCTCGGGCACCAACAATGGTAGAGAATGTATGAATGGACATTTCGATCTTAGAAAATCGCATAATTTCGAATGACAGGACACAGGAATAGGGACCGCCTTTAATCAGGCGGGTCGTGCGTTAAATTTGGGTTAATGTTTCGTGAGATTGATCAATGACTGTAATTTCAAGCCAAAAATCTAGATTAATTGGCCGCAACGTTTTTTGGTAGACCAAATCATATTCAGTAAGAGCCAGTACGTAAACAAATCAATGGTTATTTTAATACGCCTGTCTGAAAGGAGCACTTTCTCATAGGAAACCTACCCACCGATTTCGTGTCCAAGTGTCGTTTTTAGGAAATTCCCTCAAACAAGACTTTCATGTTCTACAGTGCAGAATGCCTTTGCTTAGCGTGTTTTACAAGTCTTTACCCTTTTGAAGTACTACACATTTGCCATATGTGCCTACTCAATTACTCTTTCCCTAACTCAAAACTTTACCTATTCCCCAGGAGGTGAGTTTCGGGTGAAGGCCCCCAAGATCAAAGAGTTAGGAAGCGATCTTTGAAGACATTTGATGTTTAGTCCTTTAATTGTCTTGCCTAATTTCGGTTTCTATATGTCAATGCATTAAAACATTTCCGCCGAAAAACGAATTTAGTAATTATTTATACTTATTTTGCCCTTCCTCTATGCATACATAGGTCCAGCCCGTAAAACCCCTATTCCCATCTTTTCCCATAGGACAGACACCTTTGGCTGGTCGCTCTCCCCAGGATATTACAAGCTTGGCCGTCTTCCTAAATTTCACTGCAAATTAGCGTGATTTTTTTTACGGAATCGCTCGAAACGATACAAACTCATTTCGGAACAAGTAAAAAGCACTTTCGACTTCAAAATACCAGCGACAAAACTTAGCATCACCAACTTCGGAACATCTCGAACAGTATGAAATCAACATTAAGTCGATGCATGCCGCCTTGCTCTCAGTATGGAGCTTAAAAATAATAAAGCCACGCAAACGTTTTATGTGCCAACATCTAATAAATTCGGCCTGTCGGTTTTCAGGCGTGGTTTTGCCTACGCACTTTAGTGAGCATTGTTTCCTTAGCGGACTTAAGAACTCCGACTCATTTGCGAAAGGCGCGCATTATACGCACCATTTCGGGATGGTAGTTTTTTATGCAGCGCACTTAAGTCAGCTTAGAAGACTTAGCATACTCGTTGAAATTGTTCAAATTAGTCCTTCTGCCGCACATTGCTAGGTGTTTCTGGCTCTCTTTTGCAGGCATTCCGTCAGTTACCCCTTCCAGGCCTCTAACCCTTGGTTACCTCACAGATTTTTATGCCTCTAGGGTGGAATGCGGCAGGCGGAACACAGCGCTGTTGATTGACTCCTGCAGTAGGTAGCGTATCTCATGAAATGTTAACCGAAATTCTGAAGTGTGATTTCGGCCAGAAAGGATTGTTTAGGTGGCTTAACAATATTGAGTATCATGCCACCTAGTCCCAAATTATTGCAGTCACACCAGGATGCCGGCTTTTGTGCGCGCGTCTTTCTGACCGTCTGCAAAAAAACACGGTTTCTGGCTTCAAGGACCTCAAGTTGTATGCATTTCTTCGTTGCTTTTCGATGCTCCTATGAACTTGAACACTTCACATAGATGGCATGCATAAGAATATCCTTTCTTGCACTGGTTTCGCACTACGTTTAGTCTTTTTCAAATGTTTTCACTGAAAAAATCAATGTCCATTGTTTTTAAAAAGATTTTCGATCCTCAACTGATTTTGAACCAAACCTGCTAGTGAACATATGTTTGCGGTTTCAAAAATAGAATTTGCACGCCCTTCGTTTAAGAAGAATCCTACCCTCCTCTATGTCATTAAGAAATTGCCAAACCTAACTCATACAAGTTACAATAGAAATCTACCACTTTGACAACTTCATAAGGAGCCCTCACAAACGGAAAGATACGATGTTATTCGAGCGAATACTTCATGGTCATAAAGGTACCCTCGACTGCGAGCTCTTTAAATCAAGGTGGAATCTTCCTTCGAGTTGAAAATTTGGAGAAGACGTTATTTACTACGATATGTGCGCAAGTAAGGATATTTTGTTTATTTGTCTCTAAAACGTGTTTAAATTTATTCGCACGTCGAATATCAGATAACAAATCCTACTATTTAAGTTACCATTTTTAGAGAGGGTGATATCTGCCGGCTACCGGACAACGTGTATTTAATGTCTACATTTTAACACGAATGAAATATCTTGGGGTTATGTTGCATGTTAATTGGTGTTACAACCTCACCTAAGTAGTCCTTTCTGACCAAAATCGCACTTCTAAATTTCGAATGATGTTCCCTGCGATAAGCCCAATTGTCTACATTTCTGAGCCGGCGCGTAAGTGTCCAATCATAAAGCATCCTATCTGATCATTTATAAAGTTCTTAATAGCGTGCAGAAGTTTTTGCTTTCCTTGAACGAAAATAGACAGCTTATCGTTTAAAAATCCTGGATGCAATTACAACGGTAGGTTTGGTTCGAAATTGCACGGAAACTGGAAAGCTTTCTAAAAATGGAAGAACACAGAAAATTATAGAAGACGTATTTTACCGTTAGATGAGTACAGTAGAGAACAAAATTTGCGAACGCTTCCTACAAAACATATTTGAATGCACAAGCGCCTCAAAAATAAATGGAGAATATTCGCATCACATAAAAAGTCATTTTTTGTAGCGTGTAATTTTCTCAGGCGGCAGAAGAAAGCTGGTCCAACTGGT
This sequence comes from Spirometra erinaceieuropaei, assembly GCA_902702965.1. Classification (NCBI taxonomy): domain Eukaryota; kingdom Metazoa; phylum Platyhelminthes; class Cestoda; order Diphyllobothriidea; family Diphyllobothriidae; genus Spirometra; species Spirometra erinaceieuropaei. The sequence continues at coordinate 1,163,023 of CACRXP010000041.1, read as the reverse complement.
TGATATTTCGCGGGATTATTATTCAGTATAATCCATATTACAACCCTGTTTGTAAAGCCCCTTCTAGCCAGACACTCATTCCCCAATTTTAGCTGATGATTTATGAGGTAGCACACATAAAATTAGTACCTACAGAATCTGTCAGTAGCCAGCCATAACCAAGTTCAGGTTTATCATCTCCTATGATCTGAACCCGGGATTTCTTGTTATCGTTGGAAAGCTCTACCGCTGGGTCATCTGCTCATTATCCTTCCGATCCCGATCGCAACCGTAGAAAGAGAGCGCCGACAGGACATCCGCCCCAGTCTCCATTGTCTTTGCCGTTACTTTTTTCAGCATGTTTATCCATGGTCGCTTTGGAACTGCTTTCGTCTGCTGTAGATTGAGCTCAATGCACAACGGGACAAGCACGTCATGTAAACCGATTTAGGGACTAAATACATAAACATTTGGAAAACGGGCATCCTAGGAGATTCAATTAGAATAAAGTGAGATTTTTTGGGAACAGTGTAACCTTTATTGCGTAAACTTGTACAGGTTTCATTAATCTTACGACGAACTGGGACGCTTGTGATCGCGTTATATATACAGACACAATCAATGAACCCCCTTTCTACCGCTGTTAATAAACCCAGTCGCAACAGGCAAGACAACGTGCGCATGGCTCATTGGCTAGGACGTTGGACGTCTAACCAACAGGTTGCGGATTCGAGCCTGAGGGGTTGTTAAAATCCGGGTTTGGGTATGACTAGTTGATGAAGGCTAATATATCGGAAATGGCCATTCTAATCCTCCTTGTCTTTGTTTTAACGTTAGCCTGTTTGTATATGCATATGCATAAATTTGTTTTCGATAAGGATTACGAACGAACGAAAGCTGAAGCTGGAAAGAGTGAGGACCGGGGTAGCTGTGCTCGCCTTATTTTCCTTTATCAACAGGTCATCGCTCACCGGGTCTGCGACCGCAGCAAGCGTAGAAACCCGGGTATGTAAACCAAATTTTACATATATTACACACCCAAAATGATCGACGCATCAACACTGCCATGTAAAAGTTACAACCCTTGATCATTCCATGCAAAACAGTAGGCTGCCTTTGGTCAGACATCTATTTTTGCAGCTGAGAGAAGCAAGGATTGTAAGAGTGGCTATATGACAGCATTTTTCAGTCCAGGTCTGCGCATTTATTTGCTGATAAATTTCACTCGTTATTTTTTGCGCCATCTTCAAATTTTCATTCAAGATAAGAGGACAGTTCAATTTTACAAACCCTAAAGTTATAAGACGCATTGGAATGGCCCGTGATTGCTTCTGTATTCTCATAACTGCTATTCAAAAATTACACTTGTCATTCCACGGAGAGCGGTAGTATTTGATGATTAAATAAGAACTTTTCAGAGACATGAAAATATATACGGTAGACAGCCTAACTCATGGAATGTTGCGATCCAAATTTAAGCGCGCGCCACGTCAAATATTTAGTGCTGTCATTAATGTTTTTGAATTTATTCCAGAGGAGGGGAGCCATTTGCCAAGGGAAAATTCACTTTAATTCGGTTTTATAAACGGCAGACAAGCCAGATTTGGGCAGAAACTGGCCTTTCTTGATATCCAGGCAATTTCTTGCATTACTTAAATTCACGGGTTAAAACCTCCTGCTTGTGCGTATTGAGCTGTAAACGAAAATTAGTATAGAAATAGTATGAAATAAAACCTTACGAGGAGCGGGAAATCTGATATAGCGTCCATGGAAATCAGGTAAAGGAAGATATGAGACATTGCTTTGTTTTCAAGAAAAAATGGTGAATTCAACCCTAAAAATCCTGTTCTGCAAATGTTTGGCGTTTTGTGCCATAAAACTCCGTAACTAACGCGATTGGCGGTCGTTTATTTTACCACGTCGAGAATTAATGGGCATTAACCAATATACATCGAGTACCTTCGATATGTTGTCACTTTTCTGTGTGATAATGACGTCGGGAGGTTACTGTCAGCAGTCGACTGCGAAGCAATACAGATATTAGCAGCATGAGTCGATAGAAAATATTTTCATTTTTATTAAAGTCATTGTGTGGTGAATTATTAATGGCGGAACCGTGCCCAGAGATAAGCAGGGATGGCTAAAACGGTCCACAACTAAGCACGACGACGGTTTTTTCGTCGTACACTGAAAACGTTTTACTATGTGTCCGTTGAAACCACTCATGGGAACATCTAATGATGTTCTCTATGAACATAGCAAGGAAAAGGATGCAGGAATTTGAATTTCGCCAGCAAAAGGCCACGACGAAGCGGTTTTTAAGTGGCAAACCTAACAGAGAACGTTTTTTATTTGCTAAGAATCACACTGATTACAGGACCTCATTCTGGAAAAGCATTTACCTCTGCGATAAGGTCTTACTTTTGGATAAGCCCGCGAAGTCGACCCAGGTGGTCATATGTGAAAAGAACTTTCCAAAAGAATATACCGTGTCTACGGCGACCATCAACCACTGTCGACGGTTGATGGTTTGGGTGACTATCTCATCTGTGGACCAGTCAGTGCGGCGGTTGACTACAAACACCACCAACAGAAAGGTGTTCGTTGATACCGTAGGGAATGTCGTCGGTTACAACAACATCCACCGACGGCGAACGGATACTGTGATTTGACACGATAAATCTTCTGCCCATCGCTCTGAAGATTTATGAATCTGCTAACGCTTGCGAGTTTAGGCTAACTTTCCAGATAATAGCCAGTTTTTCTCGCATATGGCCTCCAATCGATTTCGACTCCTGGTAAAAGTCCCCATCTTGATTCTATTAAAAATCCTTTTGCATTTATCAAGGAAAATTTGCAATTGGGAAGAAAGAGATCTTCAATGCAAGAAAAACTTGGTTTTAAGTTAGATCATCACATTGAATAATGCGCTATAGACAACCTGGCTGCCTTCATGACTGAGATTTTTGCTGTGTCAAGTGCAAATGAACAGTCAAAAACAACACGCTTTTCATTATTTTCCCCTTTTCATGCGCTTCCTTCCTTATGCACCCTTATAGGTAGCCTTATGTAAATGCTTTGTAATTTAGCCACTACCTCAACCCCAAGTTTTCAGTCAGACGGATAATTTCTATGACATTAAATACTAATTAGTAAACCAAAATATGTCTTTCTTTTATGAATGGGCGTTTTTTAATGAGGTAAGACCCTGAGGAACGCGTCTTGGGTGAATTTTACGTTATGGGGATTTTTTGCGATAATTCGTGACACTCTTACGTAGATGCAAAAGAGGACTATTAAAAAGGACAAAAGAGACTGAGATGGCCATTTCTGGCTTATGAGCAATTGAAAACCCGATCTTCGTCCAAAAATACGCAATAACCATTGGACTTTAAGATCGAAAAATTTCTATCAACTTTCAGACTGAGCCAATAAAACTTCATTCCGAGGGATTTACCCACGTTAGCTCAATAACGTCTGAGAGACTCAAGAGCTAAAATTTCTAGATATATATATACAGTTTGTTTGAAATATAATAGTGTAATATATTGCAATATATAATGTTATTATATATTGTATATAGTAGAACATTAGATATATTATATATAACATATAATTTAAACATATTATGTTCACTGGGGAAAGTAAAGACTTTATTAGTAAACTTTCGACGTCGGTTCCCAAGGTCGTCGTCATACTTGAGGTAATGTACAAAAACCAGTCAAAATTTCAAACGCACCTAAAAATTATTACCTCTCCGGCGCTTCTGCCAGTAAGTGCCCGCAGCATACGTTATTGCGTATCAATTGGTTCCCATCTTTCCCACTTTTCCTTGAGATTTTTGTACATGGCGTTTAACTCACTATGCCGATTAGTGCATGACCCATCTGAGTTCATGGTTTCAATGAATCCTCGACCTTTTCGGTATGCCAGACGTCAACGGTGCGAGTCTTGTCCCATGAAAAGTATGACCAGTATGTAATATGCGCATGGCTAATTGAAATAGGTGGTTTTGCCCCTGAACATCTAAATAATGCTACTGGATGCGTGTGGAGGCAGATTTTCCAGTTTGGCCACAATATACGATGTTGCATACTTTGCATGGGATCCTGTAGACGACTTCCTTCTTCTGCAGATAACCAAGTCTATTTTTAGGGCGTAAAAGACAACTGCGTAAGGTAGTCGCCTGTCTGTGCAGCATCTGTATTTGGTGTTTGCTCGGGTGTCTTTCAACGAGTTCGGACACATTTTGATGTAAGGGATAGTTCGACAAGTATTGTCTTTAAGCGCCTGCTTGGAACTATCTAATTCCTTCCTTTTTGACTATTTTCTTCCACGCGCCGATAAAGATCCGGGAACAGACGTCAAGCATATACTGATAAGGTTTATGCTCTTCCCAAAGAACCTACTGTCCTTAAAATATACTATTTTTTAAGAGTACTCAAGAAAAGCTCCACGACATCGTAAACAAACTAACCTGGATTTGCTTTTAATCGAAATCAGTACCTAAATCTCTCTTCAGTAGCCGCTTGCATCTGAACTCAGATTTGGCATTTCGATCCACGTGCCATAAGTTTCGAGTGAGCGCAGCCCCGTGCATTTGTGATATAGGTCTTCAAGTGATAATTCCTGCACCCGCTGTTGACTAGATTGTCCTGAGGAGAGCAAAACTGACGAATTGCAAGCATGCGAACGCAGAAAATACTCGAATCTCCAAGTATACCAAACCCCACAGAATGAAGCGCTTTTTCCATGTCTAAGGTCATAAGAAAAGCGGACGATCTGTTTAGTCTTTATTTACCCAAAGTACTTCACAAAAACTAAATACACAAGAGGAAGAAAACTATGGAACCACAAGAGCTGCTAAAAGTGGTATGTATGTGTGTGCGTTAGCGCAGTAATTCCTAATTCACTTTAGGTATTTAAAGGTCTAAGCGATTAAATGCGTGGGAAGGATGAACTGGGAATTAAAAATCAAGATAAGTCGACATTCGGCAGAAGATAGTCCGAAAACATCATCGAACAGATGAACGTGGCGTCGCTGTCACAAAACCCTAATGCAATCGAGTAACACCGTCTTGGCAATTTTGGCTTGTCATGCGTCCAACAGTTGTGTGCTATCTCCGAACTTTGAAACCTCTCGGAACGGAATCCTATGAATTGCTCTCACGGAGCACAACGGAAAGGAAAACCTTCTAGGCAGAGACCATGCAAAAATGACAGTGCCGGTTTCCACTTCAAATATAAACCCCAGCCTTTAATAACGATCTATCTTAAGATTTCAAACTATGGGAAATGTACGAAATAAAATATTTTACATCTAACTAGATCCCTGGCAGGCAGTCTCATAGCAACGGGTAATATACGCAAAGAAGGTGAACCGATCGAGTATGCCCCGTAACCCGATCGCTGGACGCAGTTTTAGCAGAAGTGAATATTTCCGATTGCAGCCCTCGGGGCACCGGACCAGGGTATTGGACTTAATAGAGTTCGATGACCAAAGAACGCGGATTGGATACTCAGGTGTGGCAAAGTTCCCGGGTTTCGGCAAGACTGATCGACGAGGAATACTAAGTCAGAGATGGTCAACCCAGTCTTGTTTGTTTCTGACAGTTCTCCTTTCAGCATATATTCCTGGTCGCTAAGCAACTGCATACAAGAGCTCTGGAGTGGACCCCAAGACACAAGGCAACGAACATGTCCCGCAGATGGATCCACGAACATCCTACGATAATATAGAGCACAGGTACTAACTCAAAGTCCCGACACGCGTTTTTGCCTAGTTTCCTGCCGCTGCACGACACAGCTGCGAGGGGTTCGGCCAACCAGTCTTCCTCGTTGGTTTTCTGACGGATATTCTAGTTTTGACATTCCGGCGTTTTAATCTACTTTGAAATTTAATCGTTACATTTAAGTAGGTTCTTCGGAATGAGTCTTCATACGCAGTCCAAAAGTTAAGTTCGAATCGAAAAGTTCTATCAACTTTCAGACCGGGCCAATAAAACTTCAGTCCAAGGGATTTACACACGTTAGCTCAACAACGTCTGGGAGACTGAAGAGCTGAAATTACCTGATATATATATTTATACCGTTTGTGTGAATTGAGAGGCAGGCATCCCAAGAAATATAATATAAAGATATTATGTTCACTGGGAAAAAAGGACCTTTTTAGTAATTTTCGATGTCAGTTCCGAAGGTCGTCGTCATTCTTGAGGTAATGTACAAAAAACAGTCAAAATTTCAAACGTGCCCAAAAATCAACACCTCTCCAGCACTTCTGCCAGTAAGTGCCGCCGCATACGTTATTGCGTATCGATTGGTCCCCGTCTCTTCCTCTTTTCCTCGAGATTTTTGTACATGCGTCTAATTCCATTGCCGATTAATGCATGACTCATCTGAACTTATGGTTTTAAGAAATTCCCGACTCTTTGGTATGAGAGAGGTCAACGGTGCGAGTCTTATCCCATGGAAAAGTGTGACGAATATTTACTATGCGCATAGCCACTTGAGATAGGTGGTTTCGCCTCTTAACACATAACTGATGCTCCTGAATGCGTGTGGAGGCAGATTTTCCAGTTTGGTCATAATATACGACATTGCACACTGCGCATGGGATCCTGTAGACGACTTTCTTCTTCTGCAGATAGCCATCTCTATCATTAGGGCGCAAAAGACAACTTCGTAAGGTAGTCGCCGGTCTGTGCAGCACCTGTATTTGGTGTTTGTTCGGGTGTCCTTCAACGAGTTCAGACACATATTGATGTAAGGGATGGTTCGTCAAGTATTGTCTTTCAGCGCTTGCTTGAAACTATCTAATTCCTTTCCTTTTGACTCTTTTTTTTCCATGCGCGGATGTAGACCCTGGAACGACGTCAAAAATGTACTAATAAGGTTCTTGCACTTCACATAGAACCTACTTTCTTCAAAATAAGCTGTTTGTTTTAAGATTACTCATAAAAAGCCCCATGACACCGTAAACAAATTAACCTGAATTTGCCTTTCATCTAAGTCTGTACCTAAATCTCTTTTTCGTAGCCTCTTACATCTGAAATCTGATTTGGTGTATCGATCCACATGCCATAAGTTTCGCATGAGCGCAGCCCCGTGCATTTGTGATATAGGTCTTCAACAGATCATTCCTGCACCCGTTGTTGACTAGATTGTCTTGACGAGAACAAAACTGGTAAATGGCAACCATGCGAACAAAGAAGATACTTGAATCTCTAAATAGACCGAACCCCACAGAATAAAGCGTTTTCTTCACGTCTAAGGTCATAAGAAAAGCGGACGATCTGTTTTGTTTTAAGTTACCCAAAGTACTTCACAAAAATTAAATACACAGGGGGAAGAAAACTATGGAGCCACAAGAGCTGCTAAAAGTGTTATGTATGTGTGCGCGTTAACGCAGTAATTCCTAATTCACTTTAGGTATTTAAAGGTCTAAGCAATTAAATGCGTGGGAAGGATGGACTGGGAATTAAAAATCAAGATAAGTCGACATTCGCCAGAAGATGGTCCGAAAACATCATCAAACTGATGAACGTGGCGTCGCTGTCACAAAACCCTAATGCAATCGAGTAACACCGTCTTGGCAATTTTGGCTTGTCATGCGTCCAACAGTTGTGTGCTATCTCCGAACTTTGAAACCTCTCGGAACGGAATCTTATGAATTGCTCTCACGGAGCACAACGGAAAGGAAAGCCTTCTAGGCAGAGACCGCGCAAAAATGACAGTGTCGGTTTCCATTTCAAATATAAACCTCAGCCTTTAATACGGATCTACCTTCAGATCTCCAATTATAGGAAGCGTACGAAATAGAATTTTTTACCTAGTCCTTTGTGGGTAAAATGAGTAACTTTACATATACCACGAAAACCGATGGACTGGGACCCAAGTATATATACTCCTCACACTGCAGGTAGTCTTATTCAAAATTCTTAGGGCGGTGAAGGTGCCAATTACTGCGTCATAACCGCAACCCTAAGAACAATCATCAAAACGCTATTCTAACCAACCTTACACTTCCCCTAACGTTAACCCTCTTAACCCTAACAAAAACAACGACCTTGGCCACGGTTTCATGAATAATGCGCAACCGCCTGTCGATACGATATTCGCTGTGCTCTCTCCTTCACTATAAAATTCACCCATTTATATCAAAGTACCTGTCAGGTAAGTAAATCGCCTGAACTCGACTCACACAGTGAGTGACTAATCGCGGTTTCAACAAAATATATTTGAATTTTCAGTGGCACTGAAAATTAATCAGAATAACTCATATTAAGTTATTAGTCGTTTTCACCTCGTGTTGTATTTGCAGATGACCGAATAGAAGTGCACTCAAATGCGGACATCCTGACGTGACTGATATATCATAGAACTGTGCCGCAGGATAATCAGTATTACGACTCCCGTTAAAGTTAGCCTGCCTAAGCCAAAACACATTTCAGAAGTCCGGAGGACATTTCGTGAGATCGGTCACTGATTGTGCTTGAGGACAGGTTAAAATCAACCGTTACTTTCGCATGTCTAATAATGAATGTACCGGACTGTTGTGTATTAGATGAGTGTTAAGCTAGAAATTTTTAAATTTTCAAAAAGGTGGATTCAAGTTTTACAGTCTAATAGAAACTAAAAATAAGTTGTACGTGTTAGGTGCGGTGGCGTCGAACTGAGTTTTTCAACTTGCGGTACATATGCACTCATATGCACTTAAAATGCGTGCCGAATATCGCCGACGTGGCACAAGGTAACATACAGTAGGTGGGCTGACCAAAGAAATGTCAACCGAAATTACGAAACGCGTTTTCGTTTCGAAAAAATAATCAAGTAGGGTTGTAAAACTAATCAGCCTGCAACAAAATTCTATAAGGTTTCAGTTACCTCAGGATGCCGGCTTTCGAAAGAACTTTCTTCCTGCTGCGTGTAAAAGCTACATTCTATGAAAAATGACTTCTCAAGTAGCATTAATTTTTATCATTAATTTCCGATGCGTCTAAAAGGCAAATTATATTTCATAGAAAGCATGCATAGAAATATTCATTCTTTCGCTTATTCGGTAGAAAATTAGGTCTTCGTCTAATCTTATACTCACAGGAAGGGTATAATTCGGTCTTAAAAAGTTTCTAATTATGGGACTTTTAAACACCGTGAAATGGCCGTTCATAAATCGTCATGTCTCTGCATTTACCAATGTAGCTTGTAAAGTTAACAATATGAATCAAATCCACTGCCAAATTTTGTGAACCCTATATGGTCCCCCTTTATTTCCGTAGAGAAATGTGTGGTATTCTGTACGCGGAAAATATACGGCTTGTAGTTTCGAGACCCTGAATCCAAGTGTAACGGTATAGCAGGTTCAAAATTATTTGAAAATTGGAAAAGTTTTTGAAAAGCGAATTATACGCAATTTTCTACCGAATGAGCTAAAGAATGAATAATTTTATGCATGTTTTCTATGAAATGAAATTTGACTTTTAGGGGCATCAAAAATCAATAAGAAAAATTCATGATACGTAAGTAGCTATGCTTTATAGAATGTAGCTTCTGTACGCAGCCAGAAGCAAGTTCTTTCGAAAGCCGGCATCCTGAGGTAACTGAAACCTTATAGAATTTTGTTGCAGGCTGACTAGTTTTACAACCCTACTTGATTAATCTTTTTGAAACGAAAAAGCATTTCAGAATTTCGGTTGACATTTCATGAGTGAGCCTACCTAGTGTACTGTCCTATCCATGGACACCCGCAACTCCCAGGAATAACATCCCTGCCCCGTGTTTGGTGATGTTTTATGGCAACGGAGGCAGCTGACCGGATCCCAAAGGATTATAACTTTATTCCTTCCTCGCATCAGCATCCGCATGTAGGCCAGCATTAAGTTGTAAAGTGTCAGTTCATTTGTCAACTTGTGTTTCTGTCGGGGGCGCCCGGCTGGAGGTACGTAATTGACACGCTGACGGAACTCACATAGGCCGCGTACATGCAGTTCAAAGTGAAGCACGATGGTCAGGGAAATCACTGTCAAAAGACACAGAACTTGTTTGAAAATATAGCTTTTAAAACACAACATAAGGCAGGATATCCCCGACGCTATGCTGATCCTATGGTTTCGAGTCTACAACCGAATTTCCGTACACAATTTGCCCAGCCAAGTCTGTGCTTGGCTGTTCCTCTGAAAGTCTACTTTGTGAAGCAAAGAGGATAAAAATGCAACTTCAACGGCACTTTTTGGTTTTTTAAGAAGAACATGAGGAGAACTGAGTAAATACTGAATCTCATTTTCCCCGCTTGGATCAGCGGTCTTTCTTAAATTCGAAGTGTACGTCATCTATATATCGCTGCGTTCGGGCGGTTTACATACAGAACCTGACCTATTCCATGAAACCTGATGGCCGAAACTGATGTGGGAATTTTCGGACGTCTTAAACGTTGCGTATTTTGCTCGCTCATCCAACTTCTTTAAGAAAATGTCCTTGTCGTATGCAGGATATGTGTTCGGATAATTTTATCAAGCAAAGTGTTTATAAATTTGGGCGAAAATGGGCAATGCAATATATTCAGGTAATTTCCTATGCTAATACCTGTCCTAGACTTCGGTTGCGCATCTGGGGCTTGTTTTTCTTTGACAGGAGAATAATCTACACTTGGAAGGTTTTACTAAAGAGAGTTTGCCGCACATGAAAATTGGTTTTTTACCCGAAGCTAACTGTGGGAATCAGCTTGCTAATACAGAGGTTATTTTAAGAGAACTAGAGGTTTTATTGATCTCTAGGAGCCAGATTAGCAGATCTGTGCGATTTCGTGCCCTAAAGTACGGCGACAATGCACACAGTCAATCTTTCATTTGAATGGACAGAAATTGTTTTGCCGCTTGGAAAACTCTTTGTCGCAAAAAGGACTACTACTTACTAAACATTTTCAGATTTGAACATATGAAACATAGCCTTCCGTGCGGTCTGACCTCTACATATACGCAGTTTAGAAATGAAACAAGCATAACATTAACAGTTTCAGCAAAATATCAGTATTTATCCGGCCACTCCGCAATGCACTCACAGCGGAACCTAAGAACGAGCAAAGAGAGCGAAAATGGACGGAATCCAAGAAAAATGCATGTTCTTACGTTTTCGGTAGACAAATATCGGCATTTTTAAAAGCAAAGTAAAAGAAACAGTCAAAATTTTCACATTTTTCCTTGGCTTAACCCTGCAAAAATTCAAAGTCCACGGACATCCGGCAAAGGAAAACAGCATCAAAGCACTTTTTAGAATGGTAACTTACTAAAGAGTGTTTTCTGACTGGCTGAAAGCAAATTTGTTGCTGGCCTTTGTTATGAACGTTCATTTTATTCGACGATGAAGTTAATTGTTTGCCTGAGACTTCAAGCGTGATCCAAACGATCTTCCACATAAAAACGAAAGCCCAAACACCCGCTTCTTCGGTAAATGCCTTCAAGAAGTATCTTATTTCTAAGGTTTCAAAAAACACATAATAAAGAATCTGCCTGTATGAGCAAGCAATTGAAAACTATGAAAATCATTAAGTATTCAGCGATATTTCAGGGTCGGGCTGAAACTCAGCGTAATCTAGAATAAAGAAAAAAAATAAAACTTAATTTTACGAAAGGAAATGTCTCTTTAAATACACAAAATTGCACGACGACGTTTGCCCCTGCCAATGACCCGCCTGGCAACATGCGAACCTTCAGTTCTAATAACGTCCCCATTCGCGAAATCACGTAAAAGTTTGTTTGTTTTATTGAATTGCACCTTAATCAATTTTAAAGTGTAAAGAATGCCACAAATCCTCGGGAAACTGTTTTGGAATCTATACTCGAAATGTAGACCGTTGACAAGCCGCCATACCTAAAAGTACAATAATTAATAAAGGATATTTATGTGTCAACTTCATTAAAACACTGTTTTTAATCGTTATACAACTTGTTATGTCATATTTAATCAGTGTTTTGCAGGAACATGTTTTCTGTACACCAAAAAATGAAGTTTACACAATTTCAGTTATTTTCGAATTTTTTGGGATTTTCCGTCACTAAAAATTTGGGATTTTTAGACAAAGCCACATTCTCTTTGATCTGTTCTTCAAGTTTTTGATTTCTACGAAGTTGTTATTCATTAAAATAGATGCTTCTTCCGCGCATTATTGTCTGCTTGCGAGTGATTAGCAAGCATTCGTAAATTTCGACACCTTTCATGAGTTAGGTAACGCACCGTACATGACAAGTTTTTTGGGGCTTTTGAATAGATTCAATAGCAATGGAGATAAGAGCGTGCATTGCAGTCGTGCCTTCGCATTCGCGCTTCCAACTTCTCAGCTTTTTTATCCGCGTACTTTTTTACCTTGAACCTAACGCTTAATATTCTCGGGCCCAGTAGACGTAATCTGTAAATTTTCTCATGGCCGATATGTTGTATATATCACTTTTAACGTCATTTTGTTTAGAATGATGGCAAATAGAGAAGACATTATAATGTTTTACTTACTTTATTCAATAATACTCCCTGCATTGTCGTCATGCATTGCTGTCGTATTATAAGATAAAAGCAGGGTTCATGCGCCATTTGCTTTGCTTACGTCTCTAATATCAGGCGATTGGAGCCACTATCTGCATGCAGTTGTTAATGCTCTAAAACGAGTGTTCTGTTCATTGTATAGATTTATAATGCATGTATTACTATTGTGTTCTTAATTTCAATTCAAAACACAAATACAACGAGCGCCAGCTTTAGTTCTTACGTTTAAAGCACTGGCGCTACTTTATCCAAATCAGCTGATCCATAAGAGCTCAAAAATACCAAAGCAAGCTGCCTTTAGCTCGTTAAAAGCAAACGGCTCACTAGTGAAAGTATGGTTGTTTTTTTCTGTACTAATGTACAGGTATCATTTTAACTTAAATTTAGCCACATTTACAGTAAAATACGAAACTGCACATGACTTCTCGTTAAAAGACCAGGCGGGATCCAACACGGGATCAATTCAATTAGCATGATAAATTTTTAAGAATTCCGTAAGTAACGCAGTACACTATGACTTACTATAGTGATTTTACGGAAATTTTGCTGCAGAATATCCCATTTTAAGTAAATAATACGTAACGTAGCATCCATTGTTTCGTAGCAGAGACATTCGCGGGAGAAAAGTGTCTCAGCTAAGACGCGGATGGACAGTAGCCGTGCATGTTTTCATATTATGCACAATATCCTACTGTATGTACTTTATCATACAGTACTGTGCAAACTTACTAATACCTATAATATTTTAAGGAGTAGCGTGAAGCATAACACCAATTTTCAAATGAAACTGAAGCGTTTTGGGGACATATTTGGTATCTAACGTATGAAGACGGGGAGTTATCGACAGTTATTAGTTGTCCGTCTAAAATTTTCTGGAGGTCAAGGACCATTACCCTCTGGAGTTTTGGGATATTACTGTATACGCCGAAAGGCTGATGTGGATTTCAGTCTCGAGGATATTGCATTGATTTTCTCATCGCCACAATCCACGAACCCGTGACCGAGATTGAAAAACAGGCCGCTGAGTCCAAATTAATAATAGACTTATAGCAAACTTTCGAAATAATATGAGCCCTGCCTATGCCTACATGTTAACCTTCTACAACAGCCTCAGTTTAAACATAATGTCGTTTATGTATTTCATTGAGAAGTGCTCTTATTAAAACCCCTTTCCAACAATTCAAAAATTTGTGAACATCCAAGTTATGCCTGATCCTTTGTTGGAATCAAAACAGTGGCTAATCGGGGCAGAGGGGGGCAGGTCGATGTGCCGGTTCACGGGTTATCGGGCTAAGTTCACAGTCGCTTACAACTTCTCTTAGTTTGAATACCTCGAAATCATAGTTCGCCTCCATAGTTTGGCTTCCTGACGGAGCAAGGCGACTTCCCTCTCTGATAGAAATCTCGATGGATGAAATTTAGGGCAACGTTGATGTCTATTCCAGTCTTCCGCCTGCCTCTATTATTTCCTTTCCAACGAGAACATAACGTCTTTGTTGAAAATTCACGCCCAAGTTCGCACAGCACTGCCACAGGCCCGAGGCGGTTTTCTCAGCGGAGTCGGCCAGAGCCTGTTGTCCAAGCAACCGACCACTAGCTACTCCCCTCCCCCCCTCCGCCCCCAGAATGGTACTTGTTACGCGCTGAGCCAAAAGGGGGTCAGCAGTAACTCGTGGCGCGCGTTGGTCGAGCTGTAGTCAGCCTGCTGCCGGATGCGCGTGCGGCAGACGTCGACGGAGCCTTTTAGACCATGCCGGCCAACTTCGTTACCAGTCGGCGGAAATACCTGGACATTCCGCTGGTGCGTGGCTGGTCTTCTTATGCGTTTAGGTCTGCATATATTACTTTTACCGACAAACCAGGACATTATAGGAGAGTGAAAAAAGATAGGAGGAAGCATGCGTGCGTCAACAAACGGCAGATCAACGGTCCCATAACAAAGAGAGGCACTGAACTCGGGAGAGGACAAAATGGGACTGAACTTCGTGTGCGTTTGGCATGCAGGTACTGTTTTTTTAACAAAGCCAGGGCAGTGTAAGGGGGAAATAAGAGATAGGAGGAAGAATACATAAATCAAGAAAAGGCCAGATCAATGTTAAGAAGCAGAAAGTGGATTTGACTTTGAATGCAGTATACTATTTTTCTACTCCTATTTAAAGGTCATTCCGCATATTGAGATCAGGAAATGAAGTGGCGGGGCTGTCTAATGAAGTGTTAACTGAAATTCTGAAAAGTGCTTTCGGTTAGAAAGGATTTCTTAGATGGCGTTGTGATGCTGATTACCACGCAACTTAATCGTAGGATATTTCAGTCACGCCTAGATGTTGGTACTTAAATGAGCGCCCTTCCGACCGTCTGCATAAATGTCCCCCGTTTAAAGTTACTACTTAAGTTGTGAGCCCTGTTTCACCTATTTTTGTACCTCTACTAGGTCAAACATATTTAGTAGAAAATATGTACAAGAATATTTTAATTGTGTACATGTGGTAGCAAATTAAGTCTTTTTCAAACTTTTTTACCCAAAAAATGACGCCTTCGGATTTAAAAAAAAGTTTCCAACTATGAGGTCTTTTAGACCGTGAACTGTCAATCAATATGGTACTGAATCTCTGCGTTTATTAATGGTGCTTATTAAATGTACAATATCGTGCATATCCATTACGTATTTTTCTAATGACATAGGGAAATGTACCGTTTGCCTTACCTCAACAATGCCCAACGGAGACATTTGGAACCTTAAACGCAGATGAAATCGCATGTTGGACTCGAAATTATTCAGGAATTTAAACACTTGTTAAAATCGGAAGATGTCCATTCTCCGAATATAAAGTTTGAAGAAGACGTAATGACAACGGTATAGAGAAGGACCCCACTTGACTGTCAGTAGACTGTGGATCGTGCCATGCGTGATTGTTCACCCCTTAAACTGCCAGTCCATAAATTCGCGTTGTCTGTGGAATCCCATATACAACCTCAGTATTCCTAGAAGTTGTAAAGTAAAGTGGGTAACAATCGGGAGATGGCACCCAAAAAAATCCGCCTAACCAAAATAGGCTGTCTTACGGGACAGGTGGTAATAGGGGTTTTATGGGTGGTGGCTTATAGGGATGTACGATACTAGATGACGGAAAGCCTTATTTGAACAGGTAAATGAACGAATTTGGCCCGCTCTCCTTTCCGTTATTAGAAAATTGGTCGCCAAAGGCCATATAGTGGTAACGGACGAGTGGAAGGCGTATAATCGTCTTCCCCCAGAAGGTTATCTACTTTCCTCTGTTAACCCCTCAAAGAATTTCAAGGACCCTACCACCGGACGGCACACCAATGCCATTGAGGCATACTGGAGTACACTAAAAAGGAAAGTCCACGAGGGAGGTCCTGTATGTGGTCCAGCTGTGTGGGCTCATATAGACGAAGTACAGTATCGTCTTTGGTTTGGCCTCAATGACAAGTCTTTGACAGATGCCTGGGAACTGTTCCTGTTCCATGTTGTGCAGACTCATCCTATTTAAAAGTGATTTTGTTTTGTAATAAACTGTCATAATGCGAATGTATGCCGTATATTCAGGTGTACGTGTGCAACGATGGGGAAGGTTGGGTAACAGCGACCATCGTCCATGTAACCTCCTGCGATGTTCGTTCGGCCAGCCCATGCTAGGCCGTCGCGGAAAGTCCAAGTAGTGCGTGAAAGTAGGCCTGCAACTGAGGATATAGCCTGAAGGCGTTTGAGTCCACTGTTAAAGGGTATTATTTCTAGGTGCCATCTCCCGATTGTTACCGTAAAGTGACACACTATGGATGTAAAGATTGAACCAATTCAAAGTTACCCACCCCTATCCCCCCGCCCTGCCTCCATCGGCCAGAGCCTGTTGCCTAAGCAACCGACCACTAGCTACTCCCCCCCCCCCTGCCTCCGCCCCCAGAAAGGTACTTGTTTCGCGCTGAGCCAAAAGGGGGAGTCAGCATTGGCTCATGGCACGGGTTGGTCGAGCTGTAGTCAGCCTGCTGCCGGATGCGCGTGCGGCAGACGTCGGCGGAGCCTTTTGGACCATGCCGGCCAACTTCGTTATCAGTCGGCGGAAATACCTGGACATCCCATTGGCGCGTGAGAGAGAGAGAGAGGTTGGTCTTCTCATACGTTTAGCTTTGCATATATTGCGTTTTTTCAACAAACCAGGTTATTTTTGGAGAGCGAAATGAGGTAGAAGAGGAGGTATGCGTAGGTCAGCAAAACGGTAGATCAACGGTCGCGTAGCAGAGGGCGGTATTAGACGTGACAGAGGTCGGGTCGAGACCGATCTTTTCAGGCGTTTAAGAACAGAGATAGGACGTATTTTAGCAAACCAGCACATCATATGAGAGTGATACCAGGTGGAATGAAAAATGTATCAGTCAACAAAAGGCAAAATAAACGGTTTAATAGCAGAAAGTGAGAGTGAACGTTGACGCCGAGGGGGAGACCGTCGTAAGACATCCTATACTCTCATCCCTCATGTCTGACAGCCGCAGATTACGTTGACCTGGGAGACGACGAACATCTCATCAATACCCTCTCTGTGCAACAATGGAGCCTAGGTAAATAAACAAGTTTTTATTACCATATAGCTTCCAGTGACTAGCGGTTAAAATACCACACAGTGGGCTAGATCGCAGTTGGTAGCCAGGAATGGGGAAGCGGACGGCGAACTTAACCCTAATCCTAACCTCAAACTTAAACGTTAACCGTCAACCCTAACGGCAACCCTAATCCCAACGCTAATCGAAATCGTAAACATAATCATGGTCCTTAGACATAGCCGTAACTGAAAAACCTAACCGTAATACTGAAACCTAATTGTATGCTCAAACCCTAACGGCAACCCGAAGACCCAAGCCTAAAAGAATAACCCTAGCCCGAAAATCGGGAACCATTAACCGGGACCCTAATCCTAACCTCAAACGTAAAACGGAAGCCAAATGGGTCAGATGTGATTATGAAACCCCACAAAATAGCCTCAGTAAACAACCCCCCGCCACCTGTAATACGGGCCCTGGATACCAACTGCGATCTAGCCCACCAGTGTTGTGCAATTTTGGATGGAGACCGGGTACCCTCACGAAAAGTGAACGCGCATACACATTCGCAATGTAGGCCAGGAAAGTGATCAGGTTTGTTCACGTAGAATAAACTGTGTTACTATTTTTTGGGTCCCACAGTGTTCGCTGGTGCATTTCTTCTCTCCAGATGTGGCTTTTGAGAAACGAGGAACGTGTGTGAATGACCACCCTAGGTACTGTCTACTCTCACTGTCAGTGTCAGCACGCAATCTTGACGAAACTGTCAGCAGCAAGGAGGGTATTTTTGCACAGAGAACAAAGGAAGTCAAGAAAATGGATCTGCTTATGAGGCCTTAAAAAGTTAATCCTAATTCATTATTCCAGCCAGTGTCCTGCGAAAGGTCAAGAACCCTGAGGGGATCCCTTCAGCACCTAACCAACTTCCAGAAGCTCCGATAGCTGACTGAGTCAGTGAGGCGAGATGGAAACATAGGACTGGGAAACATCTGAATGGGAATCAGGCAGCCTCGTGTTCGTTTGCCTGGGGGCGCTCACCGATCGTTATTACGGTGAGCGCCCCCTACCATTGCATATTCCCGATCGAAAACCGGCAGGGCAACGGGCAGGTGGCCCGGTGGTTAGAGGCGCGGACTTCTAACTAACAGGTCGCGAGTTCGAGCCTTGGGTGTTCCACACTTCGGGGTTGGGTATGACTGGCTGACGATGGCTAATAAGCCAGAAGTGGCCGTTCCGGTCTCCCTTGTCTTTGACGGTAATGCCATTCTGCCTGTAATCAAACGCGCCTTCACTTGATCAGTACAGTGCGCGACCGATCTCATGAAATGTTGGCCAAAATTCTGGAATGCGTTTCCGATTAGGAGAGATTACTTAAGTGGGGTTGTTATACTGATTATCATGCAGCATAACCCTATAGCATTTCGGACTCACCAGGATGTCGGCTTTCGAATGCACTTCTTTTTGATCTCCTAAAGAAACCACACTCGGTAAAAAATGACTACTTAATTGGCATGTATTTTTCCTATTGATTTTCGATAGTCTTATGAATTTAAATATATTTTATAGAAAACATGCCCAAAAATATGCTTTCGTTCGCTCATTTTGTAGGAAATCACATTGTCTTTATAGTCTGTGCGCGAAGAAAGTGTGTATTTAGGTTTTAAA
>CACRXP010000041.1:1093176-1144217 GCA_902702965.1 Spirometra erinaceieuropaei | reverse complement strand
CTGACAGCCGCAGATTACGTTGACCTGTGAGACCACGAACATCTTATCAATACCCCCTCTGTGCAAGAGTGGAGTCTGGGTAAATAAACAAGTTTTTAAAAGAAGACGAAGGCACGCTCACTGGGACAGTAGTTTTATTGGTCTGAGCTTTCGAACTCGAACTGGAGTTCATCATCAGAGACTGCTACAGTGCAGCAACGTGTGAAAATTTATATCGCAGTTCCATGCGGGGGGGCTACGTCCGTGGCTAGGTCTGGTCTGTGCCGCCTGTTCCACTGTGGTTCCCCGGCGTGGTGACGCCGTTTGTACTTCGCGACGATGCGAGTTGCGCCACCTGGCTGCGTGGGCGGAGGACATGATAACACGCAGGCAAAT
Organism: Spirometra erinaceieuropaei; assembly: GCA_902702965.1. Taxonomy (NCBI): domain Eukaryota; kingdom Metazoa; phylum Platyhelminthes; class Cestoda; order Diphyllobothriidea; family Diphyllobothriidae; genus Spirometra; species Spirometra erinaceieuropaei. The sequence goes on along the minus strand of CACRXP010000041.1, from coordinate 1,143,842 downwards.
CGATGTGTCCGTTGGTAGAGTTGGTGTCCGACACCCACGCCTCCAACAGTTCTCGCCCTGTCTTGCTGCCGGCTCGCGCCAATATCCGCGTGTTGGCGAAGTCGAACTGGTGGCCTTCCTCCAGCGTGTGAGTGGCGACTTGAGATAGTGGATTTTTATTGGCATATAGCTTCCAGTGACTGGCGGTTAAAATACCAGTGTTGTGCAATTTTGGAGGAAGACCGGGTACCCTCGTGAAGAATGAACACGCATACACATTCGCAATGTACGTCAGGATAGTGATGAAGTTTGTACATGTAGAATGAACTGTGGTACTACTTTTTGGGTCTCACGGTGTTCGCTGGCGTGTTCCTTCTCGCCAGATGTGGCTTTTGAGAAACGAGGAACGTGTGTGAATGACAACCCTAGGGACTGTCTACTCTCACTGTCAGTGTCACCGCGCAACCCTGACGAAACTGTCAGCAGCAAGGAGGGTATTTTCACACAGCGAACAAACGAAGTCAAGTAAATAGATCTGCCTATGAGGCCTTAAAATGTTAACCCTAATTCATTATTCCAGCCAGTGTCCTGCGAAAGGCCAAGAGCCCTGAGGGGATCACTTCAGCACTTAACCAACTTCCAGAAGCTCCGATAGCTGACTGAGTCAGTGAGGCGAGATCGAAACACAGGACTGGGAAACATCTGAATGAGAATCAGGCAGCCTCGTGTTCGTGTGCCTGGGGACGCTCACCGATCCTTATTACGGTGAGCGCCTCCTGCCATTGCATATTCCCGATCGAAACCGACAGGGCAACGGGCTCGTGGCCCAGTGGTTAGAGGCGCGAACTTCTAACTAACAGGTCGCGAGTTCGAGCCTTGGGTATTCCACACTTCGGGGTTGGGTATGACTGGCTGACGATGGCTAATAAGCCAGAAGTGGCCGTTCCGGTCTCCCTTGTCATTGACGGTAATGCCATTCTGCCTGTAATCAAACGCGCCTTAACTTGATCAGTACAGTGCGCGACCGATCTCATGAAATGTTGGCCAAAATTCTGGAATGCGTTTCCGATTAGGAGAGATTACTTAAGTGGGGTTGTTATACTGATTAACATACCTCATAACCCTATAACATTTCGGAACCATCAGGAGGTCGGCTTTCGAAAGCACTTCTTTTTACTCTCCAGTAGAAAGCGTGCTCGGTAAAAAATGACTACTTAATTGGCATGCATTTTTCCTATTGATTTTCGATAGTCTTATGAATTCAAATATATTTTATAGAAAACATGCACAAAAATATGCTTTCGTTCGCTCATTTTGTAGGAAATCGCATTGTCTTTACAGTTTATGCGCGAAGAAAGTGTGTATTTAGGTGTTAAAAAAGTTTCCCATTTCCCGAAACATTTTAACCTGATCTGCCATTGCATCAGCGTTGAGCAATTTCAGTTTAAAGGTGCATGCTTTCCGCGTAAAAAAATCGTATATTCCTCTATGCTTTTAAGAAGATATCACATAGATTTCATGAAATTTTGCAATGGATCCGGATTGTGCTGTACATTTAATGAGGAGCATTAGTAATCGGACATGTGCGGTCTTGCATGCATGGACATCGCACGGTCTTAAAAATCTCATAATTAGAAACTTTTTTAAAACCTAAATACACACTTTCTTCGGGCATAAACTATGAAGACAATGTGATTTCCTACAAAATGAACAAACGAAAGCATATTTTTGGGCATGTTTTCTATAAAATATATTTTAATTTATAAGACTATCGAAAATCAATAGGAAAAATACATGCCAATTAAGTAGTCATTTTTTACCGAGTATGGTTTCTTTAGGAGATCAAAAAGAAGTGCATTCGAAAGCCGACATCCTGATGAGTCCGAAATGTTATAGGGTTATGCTGCATGATAATCAGTATAAAACCCCACTTAAGTAATCCTTCGTAATCGAAAACGCATTCCAGAATTTTGGCCAACATTTCATGAGATCAGTCACGCGCTGTACGTGTCAACAGTCAGTCCTTCGACGGTCGTTGTCTCTCAAGTCTGGTGGAGAGGCTATCACAGTCTCTCCTTAACGTGACATCTATGGTTATCTCACCCAGATGAGGCTTAAGACCCAGTTAACTAAGTTTGGCGGGTGTATAGACAGGGACAAGGCTGTGTGTGGCACAAGGGATGCCTGGCTTCGTCAATCACTGGGTTCGAGGGCACTCCAGTCGTCTCGTCTTACCTGTCAGAAGAAGACCGGTGTGGGAGCAGACAGTGAGATAGATATAGGGAAATTCACTATTGCGTCCTAGCCAGAACGGTGGCGGTGTCGGTCGGCAAGACAAAGATTTCCAAATCAGGAGTCCGAGGGGACGGATTAGATTGGACAACCCTTACTGTTGAGGAAGTGCGTACGTAAGGCCCTGCAAGCAGTCGTCGCAAGTGGTCTCTCCAGGTAAGTTGTTGCCTGTGTCCACCGGTGAGGTGATTAGACCCCAGCACGTGTGTGCGCGCGCCTTTCGCTCTGTCTCAGTGACCGCCGGCCAATCAGAGAAGGAGCAGCTGTAGTTGGCCTCGAGCACTCGCTAAGCCAATGACAAACCTCGTGCGGTCCCCGCAGCAAAGCGACGGGGCGCTTGAGACGGACAGGACTGCAACGGCGGTTCTCGCAAATCGCGATGGACGGATTATTTGGTTTTATGGTCACTATTTCTTAAGGCGGCGAGATCCAAGAACCCGGGAAGCCTGACGTGTGAAGGTACAAAATGCTGGTCAAGTGTTTGATAAGAATAGCATGGGTATGCTTGTGTAAATTTTGAGTGGTTGGGATGTGAGGACCGCATGCTAAGACAAAACCCCATATGACACGATCCACAGTCTACTGACAGATAAGTGGGGTCCTTCGCTATAGCGCTGCCTAATGCACTTTGCTTAAAACTGTTCAATTATATCCTCCAAGCAATATGGGTAGCCTAGATGGGTCTCTTTATCATACGCCAGGCATAATCGTTCATAAATTTGACCTTAACAAGCGACACCGGAAGCCACCAGATATACATATTGAAAAGCCAAAAAGAAACTTGAATAGTTAGAGACAGAAATTCTGAGACATTTCCCCACGCATTTATCATTGCCAACTACAAAAACTTCTCCGGGGACACATTCGACTCATTTGCGTACCCCGTGCGCCGTAGTTTTCAGACTCTTAACAGCAGCTGAATAGCTGAAGTGCTCGGATGTAGGCTGCAGGCAGAGTATTCTAACCATTCACAATTTGACAACAGGCAGTCAGTAGTACACACGCTCTGCATTATTCACTACACCGACGACACAAGTGCGAGCTAAAAGCCCAGATGCGCGTGTTCGCCGACATTCTGTTGGTGCAAGACAGAGCCGCGACGGCTTTGGCTCATCAGTGTGTCCCCTGGTCTTGATTGGGTGATGATGGCCACTCTGTCAAAAATAGTCGTTTCAGTCTTCGCTGGATTTATCGGCAGTAGTTCCATATAAAGATAATGGTAGGGGCTGCTGATTAGGCTCAAGAGAGATAGTCAGTAAGGCACAACGGAACGAGTGAGCTCCGTAAGAACGATCGCTGAGCGTTCCTGTACCCTTGTATATTCCCGATCGAAACTGACAAGACGACGGGCCTGTGGTCCAGTGGTTAGAGGCGTTGGAATTCTAACTAACAGGTCACGAGTTCGAGTCCCAAATGTTCCACTCTTCGAAGTTGGATATGACTGACTGACGACGGCTAATAAGCCAGAAATGGCCATCCCAGTCTCACTCGTCATTATCGGTAATAACATGCTGCATACATATATAAAGGATTTGACTTGGTGTCTGAAGACGAATAATCACTTTGACAGAGTAGCAGCTGTACAACATGCGGTTTTGTCTGGTTAATTATTCCATTCGCGCCCAACCGGGTACCCAGCTCGCAGCTGCGGCCCTACAAAGATGCTTGAGACTCAGCGGCAACATCTCGACAACCAATTCGACCGGCCAATTCAGATTCAATGTTCAGTTTTATCGTCAGATCGATTTCGTAGCAGTGAGGTCGCCCCTTTACCCTCGACTAGCCGATGACTTCATGGGGAAACTAGAAAAAAAATCAGCTTTGTTTAATTACAAAGGACCTTTATTCCTATGCTCGATATGTTGATGACATTTTCGCAATAGCGAATGATGAGTGTGGTTTGAACACCTTGGAAAAGGAGAACAGAGAGTGCCTCCCCTTTCTGGACGTCCTATTTAATCGAATGCCAGATGGAACAATTCGCAGTAGTGTACTTCGTAAAAAAACAAGGACAGGACAATACGCAAATTTCTGCAGTTTTGTCATGCTAAGCCTGAAAAGAAGCTTGGTCCGCTGTCTCATCAACCGGGCCAGGAGAATATGCACTCTAGATAGGCTTGAACATGAACTCGTCATTATATGAGACACTCTGGGAGAAAACGGCTATCCGGAATAGTTTATCAACCATTATATGGAAGAACGCCCTCCAAAAGCTGATTTGTCGACAGCTGAGAAGAAGAAATTATTTCCCACACTGCCATTTCGAGGGGATCCAGCGAGCGAACTCCTACATCGTCGCCTAAACGCTGCTATGCGCGCACGTACCCAGCAGTTAGGCTAAGACTAGTTTTCACAAGCGCTCCGCATCTACGCCTTGAAGGTAAGGATAGACCGCCTTTTCAGCCCTCTTCAAAGTGCATCTACGTCTTCACCTGTTCTTGTGGGAAGGCTATATTGGTCGAACAACTAGGCGTCCATCCAAGCGGATGTGAGAACAGCATCCTTCCTGGTATAATCAAGTTGTGAAAAATTCCATCTCTAGCGCAATTGTGGCTCACTTGGTTGACAGCGGCCACCGAGTAGACGCCAACCAAGCCATCCGAGTCATCAGTAAAGTGCCGGCGAGACACTCCAAGTTCCTGCGTCAGCGAACACTTGCGACGGCAGGGGCAGTGGCCATACGGTTGGCCAACCCAACCTTGTGCTCGCATGAAGGGTTTGTACAAGCGTTAAGGCTCGCCCGCGCACAGGTCAACCCACAATATGTGTTTCCAGCCGTCACGTCGCTTAGCAGCGATGAGACAGGGACAGCCAATGGCCAGACACCTCCCCTCTCCCCTCTTCAGGCTTCTGATAGGACTAGACTCTGACCCCTAACGTCTGAACTTTCATTGGCTACTTAACTTCTGCTACGTTGCCCTCCCTTATACTGCTGGTAGAAACGAACAGGCGAGTTCCAGGAAGCCGTTCAGAAGACGAAGATGCACTCACTGGAACAAGGAATTTATTGGCCTGGCATTTCGGGTTCTCAATCGAACTCATCATCAGAGACAGTCGCAGATAAGGGTAATGGTGGCACAAGGAGCGCAGTATTTCCAGCATGTGGCTACCGTAGGACCATATGAGGCCGAAAGACCCACTGCCATGGCAAGGAACGTCTGGAGTCGTTTACCGGATCTGGTGCAGTTGCGGATGAAGCAACTACGTTGGTGAACCTGGGGAATTACTCCGGACGCAAATTGGCGAGCACACAGCAATAGTTAGGCAGGGAGACGCCAGTTCTCAGGTGGCGGCTCATTCGACAGGACCCGGCCATATTTTCAAGTTTCAAGAAGCCGGAATCCTCGCGAGGGATGACAACCGCGTGAGCCGCTGGCTGCTCCAGTCATGGTTCTCAGGCCGTCAATTCATCAACAAGCGCAATGACCTCCATTACAATATTCCATGCTGAGATTTTCCATGGGCAGGGTAACGGATCACGTGGGGAGGGCGCGGGTGAACAATAATGCTAGTGACAGTGAGCCAATTTGCCTAGCCATCGTCACACCAGCATCCAACACGGATGACGAAATCGTGGCGATTAACGACTCGGACTCGGACTGACAAGCCACCACCGCATCAATTACGACCCCAGCGGCGATTGCGAGAACTGTTAATTGCAGTGCGCATACGGTGCCACGGCAGCCACGTGCTATAAATACTGCACTCCTGGTGCCACCTTAACCTCTATCTGGGAATGTCTCTGATGATGGATTCGAGTGAGAATCCGAAACGTCAGGCCAATACATTTCTTATTCCAGTGATCGCAACTTCGTCTTCTCCGTTATATTACTGTGCAGGCCTAATGGTGAATAATCGAAAGCGTGCGTTTGCTGGACTTGACTTCCTAAAAGCTAAATTGAGCCGAGCTCGATTGTTTTTCCACTCGGCGGAGAGGTGTGAATGTGCGATCGTTTTAGCTCAGCGGGGAGATGTGAACGCTATTGAAACCCACGGAAACCCAGAGGCTTACTGCTAGCTGAGACAATTTAGCCAGTTCCTACCCCGTCGCTAGTGGAGGTAAAAAAGATCGCTATCGACACTGTCAAAACCTTCCTGACTAATTTTGCAGTCCCGCTACCGAGCGACTTTCGCTGGCGTATGCGTGTAGATCCCCACTGTGTTGCTGAAAACGATGGCGCATTTGGGCGCACGGGAACATTGCACTTTCCATATTATGCAGCGAACCCTAGAATTTATGGACACAGTTTCAAGCGTGGATTACGAATTTGCCTGTAAGGGCTGCTACAATGCTGCTCTCACATGAAAAGAACGATTAGCTGCATTGCCTGCGAACTTTGTTTGACGCAGCTTAGATTACTTAGATGTAAAATGCAATTCTTGACTTAGACATTCGTATTCAAAGCGTTGTCGAAGATATCCTGAAATTTGGGACATATTTGCACTATAAGACGACGAGAGCATGAATATTTACGGTGCACCCCCAGTGAATTCAAGGGGACAATGAGTCTGAGGATTCTAAATGGCCTGGGTTCTTCTGACCAGCCATGATCTTCTACGCAAAGTCCCAAAGTGTATGCATAATAAATGGTCATAAGTCTCAACGGAAATAAATTCAAGATTCAAAATATACTCGTCCCTGTGATGTTATTACCGACAAGGATAAGGGGGACTGGAATGGCCATTTCTGGCTTATTAGCCGTCGTCAGTCAGTCATACCCAACCCCGAAGTGTGCCGCCGTGCGGCTGCTGGTTGGGCTCGAGAGAGAGCCCATAAGACACAACGGAACGAGTGACTTCAGTAACAACGATCGGTGAACGCCCCCTACCATAACCGTCCCTAAGTACGTTATTTGATTGTTTTGCAGATATCGGTCCGCCCTATTTTCAGCAACTGTTGCTGGTTCCTTAGCGTAGGCTTTACCTTTATGCGTTCTCATGGAAAACACTGTAGGTCTGGATAACTAGAAATATATTCACTTAGTGACTATGAAAGATGATGATGATGATGATGATGATGATGATGATGATGATGATGATGATGATGATGATGATGATGATGATGATGATGATGATGATGATGATGATGATGATGATGATGATGATGATGATGACAATGATGGTAGTGGTAGTGGTGGCGGTGGCGGCGGCGGCGGCGGTGGCGATGATGGTGGTGGGCACCGTTTTCTAAAGGAAGGACCTAACGTTATGATGGCCGTGTGGAGGAATCCTGCCTTATAGCGTGAAAACTTCCTCATCTTCAAGGACCTTTCTAATGCTTGCCGTGACAGACCGTCGCAGAATGTTCAGGTGCATGGGATCAATCAGAGTAGCATCAGAAGGAGACGCTCCTGCCTACCGTATTCTCTCCTACTGCCTCGGTTATCCATACACTCGCAAATGTTTCTTTGAATTAAGCTGTTGAGAACCTGCTGTTCACCGTATGATTTTTCTAGAAAAGGATGCTTTGAGATATGCTTTCTATAAAATATATTAGAATTTACAAGGACACTTAAAATGCATAGAAAAATTGATATAAATTTACTAAATGCTTTTCGATGGGGTTTTCGTAGGCGGCCTGAAATACGCACATTCAAAATAAATTCGATTTTTAACGCACGGTAAACAGCATAAACGGGGCCATGAAAAGAGAGGATTTGAATTAATTTGTTCGCCGAATTTATATAGGCAAAACCTCTGGAGTCGGAACTAAACGCAGACTAATTTTTTCTCCAAATGTACATTTGTCTACCTATATTCGCACCAGAATAGGAGCAGGCAACCGATCGACCGACGCATTACGAGAACACAAGAGACGACTTTGGGACGATTCCATGGTCTCCCAGAAGCGCACAAAGAGGGCGCTGCTCTCCGACCCACCACGTCACTCAGAGCCACTCTAACGGGCTAGCAAAGTGGCCATTTGATGTCCTACATTTCTAACCGCCGATTCAGACCAAAAAGTCAGCTCGTCAACACAATGCTTGGATAAACCTGCCAACCGACATCATGGTAACGTCTAGATCACCGAGTTTCTCCTCCGAAACAAATATGATGATATGAAAAATCGCCTCGAACATGTCTAAATCCTCCAACTCAAGAACCTCTGTCCCGATATGCGCATCACTTCCGGCGGAGCAATCTACGTCCAAGTAAGAGGCGCGTCTGTGATTTCGCCGATTTCGGGGCTTATAACTGGAACGATCCTGCTATGGTTTAGGTCGCTGGTCTTCCAACACCACAGACCGAAATTTTGGGTTAGGTATGTGGATGACACCTTCTTCTTCATCTAATGGGATCAGCTGCTGAGGTTCACAGAACTCCTAAATACTGTATTCCTGGGTACACAATTTACGATGGAGGGGTTGGGGGGAGAAAGAACACAATCAGGTGGCCTTCGTTGATGTACTCGTCTGCCGCGAAGATTTTGGTGGCCTAGAAACCAAAGTGTTCAAGGATACGGCAAATCTGACGCAGGTACCAATCTGCACCAACAACCGCCAAATCCGCCACAAACGCGGCTTCCTAAGGACACTCTGTCGGCGTGTTCAAGCGCACCGCAGTGAACTGGACGGGAAAGTTCATGAATTGCAGCATATTTTACGCGTGCCTAGGGCGAATAGCAACCCGCACAGCCTTGTCAGACCAATCCCAAATCTTGTTAGTACATCCCATATGCAAAGCAAGGTATTATGCCAGAAACGGAAATAGGACAGGTTGGCATTTTTAAAAGAGAAGCACGCTTTTATTTGGAAAGTATCATTTCGAATTCTTCAGCGCAATCTTTTGGTGTACGCCGAGCGATATGCGGAAGCCACGGCGCATGGGGCGGAAAGATTTAGCAACAAGTAATTCAGTGAGAAGGGGATGATAACATCGTCCAGAATGCGCTGAGCAAGCTGTTTGACCATTGTGAAATGTCGTTCTAAAATGATATCGACCAGGATGACATGAGAAACAGCGGCAGCAGAAGAGGCATTCGGAGGAAGTATCTTAAAATGGGTACATCTTACTCAGCAAGACAGAAAAAATAACGGGAGTGCAAAAGGGATTAAGAGGAAGATTTCATGCATCAATAAATGTCCGGGTTAAGAACAGGGGGTCGTGGTAGAGACGCGAAATTCGGATGTAATGAACAATTCAAAAGGCAATTTGGCGAACATACGTCTGCTTTCGATAAATTCTTTTCAGGCCTGTAAATTTATATGGTTATTGAAGTAATGCAAGTACATAATTAAGCTGTAGCTCGGGTTTGGGGAGGGGAGGAGGAGAGTGAAACACCACAATTCCAGTCAGCGTCAGGGAGAAGGTAGGTCCCGGCGAAGGTAATTACATGCGGGTGGTTGGCTTGGTGGCTTTGAACCATGGCAACTGTGGGACCCGTATAAAGTTCTTTTGTGCACATGGGACCGGTCTTCGTAGCCTGATTTCAGCCGCCTCTGCCGTAGCCAGCAATCGCTACCCAGGTAGTTTTGGATAGCTCAATGGGACCTTGTAGATCACTCTGAAGGCCGCCCTGGTGTCTACGCGGTGGTGTGTGTCTACCATGGGCGTGAGGCCTGAGCTTTTGATGTTCCTTATTTGACCCTTTCCTAACCATGCTGGAAGATGTTCTTCTATTCTTTTGGATAATCGCCGGCTCGTGCGACCAATATATTCTGCCCCACAGGAGCAGGTGAAGAAGTAAATACACATAGAGGTGGTCTGAGCTGGTAGTTTGTCCTTACCCTCTCCGTATAGGATGGGACTGGTGGAGAACAGAACACGGGTGTCAGCTGTTGGAAGAGCCTGTAATACAGCTTGAGTTAGGCGTCTTCCTAAAGTTCACCTGGTGCATCCCCTTGAAACGGGACCCTGACGGCAGGAAAGTAAAGGCTCTTCATCAGGATCCCATTTGAAGGGGATGTACCAGGTGAACTTTTAAGAAGACGCCTAACTCAAGTTGTATTACAGGCTTTTCCAGCAGCTGACACCCGTGTACTGTTCTACACCAGTATTACTTACGGGCAGCATGATTCCAGGATGTTTTAGTCATGTCACGATGTTGGCTTTTTAATGCGTTTTTTTCCAGTCGCCTCCGAGAACCACAATCGGCAAAACGTGCCGCTCAAGTAGTATTATTTTTTCCCTTAATTCCTTGGTTCTTGCAGACTCAAATATACTTTATAGAAAACATACACATCAATACCACTTCTTGCACTTATCTGGTAACAAATCAAATCATGCATGATTTTACGTTTGAAGAAATGGTAGCTTTCGATTCAACCAGGTTTACAATTATGAGATTTTTTAAGACGACGAAATGTACATTCAAACAACACAGTTTCTTATAATCAAATCAATCCTGGTGCCTTCGATTTGCACGACGTCTTTCTTGATGATCGTCTGCTTCAAAAAAAGGTATCCGTATCCATCTTCTAGAGAAACGGGCCACACTGAGAGCCGCAGTAATTTCGTTCCGTCTAATGTCAGAAGTCGGGGAGCTGTAGGAACAGGTTTATTCTGTACTCAGGGCAGGTTCCGTTATTTGGTTGTTTGCTTGTATCAGAGAAGAGCGTCAGTCGCAGTGATTTGTTTACGCGAGTGTCCATGTCTGTAGGAGGGAGCGTCTAGTCGGGCATTGGACACGCGATTGGTTGGTTTGGGGTCAGAGTCGGGTGGGATGATAACAAGGCCCAGACTGTCCGACGCGCGCGAGGCGGTAAAAGTTCATGTGCGCAGCTGTGACTCATTACAGCCGTATAAAAGGCGTCCCAGCTCAGGCCTGAGGAGTGGTCATGCGTCAGGGGGTGTGTCTGGATGTTAGCGCGGTGGTCGCGGGAATAGACAGACAAAGAGACGCCGCGAAAGGTTGGGCACTGGAGGGGCGGGTACAGACTACCATGAATGAAGACGCACATACCGGACACCCCAATCTGCTTTAGCTCCTCGGTCAAGGACAGTTACCGGGGCATTGCCGCTGTACTGAGAACGGTCTCGTAAGGCCACGGCTGAGAGTTGGGTGCCAGAGCGTGGTGAGGTAGAAATATCCACCAGGGTCGTCGATGAGCTTGGTGGGGGGGGGAGGTGGTGGCGTCAGTGTATTGCCTCCAAGTGCCTGCTACAACCGTGGTCGATGCTGTCGACCATGTTTCCTCTTCATTCGCCGGCAGTGTACCTGCAGCAGGAAACCTTCGACAGAGTTTGGTCGTGCAACGGCCATTCAGCCGCATGGAGTAACTGGAAATGACCTCTCAGCTGCAACATGCATCCCCGCCCACCACAATCCGTAATTCCCAAGCTGACCATACGGAAGAAATAAACTTTTGATGAGAATCAATCAGCGATACAGTCAGGAAAATCGGTTTCATGATTAGACCGCGCAGAAACAGTAGGACTAGTTTTAAGCTGTGAACCTCTTGGAGTTCCAACTCTGTCGATCTCTGTGTAAGACCTGTCTGGCTGTAAATCGAGGTATACTGGCACTAGGCAATAGTTTTATAATCGTCGATCGTACTGTTTGCATGTACTATTTTCCCAAACACAGTCATTACATTCGGGTGCATCTCAAAAGTCTGGCGGGGATTATGGCACCGAGATGCTACCTGGAAATCGAGCATCATGGATCCCAGAAGTTCCAAGCCAGATCAACATTTCAGTATTTTGTTAGACTGGGAACCGGTCGGTTTTAAAAAGTTTTTGTTTATGAGATTTTTAGGATCGTGAAACACCCGCTCAAAACATCGGGTCTCCGCGTTTACTAATGCTGCCTGAAAAGTTTACAGCATGGTTTAAATCCACTGCTAAAATTTACTAACCCCTTATGACCTACTCTCAATGCCGTGTAGAACGGAATGATTTGCCGTGTACGGAAAATATACAGCTTGTACTTTGGAAACCCCGGATGTAAGTGTAACGGCAGATCGCGTTAGAAATTATTCGCGAATTTGAAGACTTTTTAAAAACCGAGTCCAGCCTTCCTTCTAATATAAAATTTGAAGCAAACGCAATTTTTTTCTAATGAGTAAAGGAATTAATATTTTAATGTATGCTTTCCATTGAATATGTTTGATTTTATAAAGGCGCCGAAAATCAATGAGAAAAATTCATGTTACTTGAGCATTCATTTTTTGCAAAGTGTAGTTTTTGCAGGCTGCCGAACAGAAGTTCGCTCAAAAGCTGGCAGTTAGTGGTAGCTGAATTATTTTGGGATTATGTTGCACGTTGATTTATATTACAACCCTACTCAAGTAATCTTTTCGAGTCGAATACGCATTTCAGAATTTCGGTTAACATTTCATGAGTTAGCATATCTACTGTAGATTTGGCCATCGGCATGTCGCAAAAACTGCTCATCTGCGTCAGTTAGTTCAGGTATCACAATGCACTGTTGGCTGAAACACACCAAACCCTGAGTAGTTCTCAAACAGCAATTTTTCAGGCTGAGTACAATGTGAATAAGGAGCACTTCCAGTTCCAAAAGGTTGCAGTTTCCTTCAAAATTGACGCGCTCTTGAGTTAAAAAACAAGTGCTTGATTTACTTTCTAACTATACCGACGGCCGTCAAAGTCGCTTTCCCTGGTGATGGGTCTACAAAGTGGAGACGGCAGGAGACGTTTCACTTGCTAAAAACTCCCATACGCTGAAGTATCTTTTTCTAAAGTGAGCGCATAGTGAATCACTAGTATGCACTGCAGTCGACACTTAGAGCTTGCCTTCGGATTGATAGAAGGTTTAAGCACGAGTTAATGGGTGGGTGATTTATCATCAAAAGTCGTCAGTCCGGGTCGATCAAGAAGAGCAGTAAATGTTATGAGTTGTTTTTACTGGCCTCTCACGTGAAAACCAGTTTGCGTTTGTGATATGTTGGGAGAGAGGGGAAGGCCTTCGCTGTTTTATGGCGCTACGATGAAAAAAGTCCATCTGAATCAGGGAACTTTTACGAACGAGCGAACCTGAAATTATTTAAGGAATCATAAAAATGCGATTAAAGTTGTCCCTGTTATTATACAAATGGTTCTGTTAGAAACAGCACGCGCATCCAACTGACCTGCTTTCCCGTTAGAACAAAACTCAATCGGTCAGTAACTAGCTCTTTTATGTATAGCCAAAGCTTCCCTTTATAGCTGCAGCGTCTAATCCGTGTTTGCGCTTGTAGCCGAATCCTGAGTTGCTTGAAAAGACATAATTCGTCTGGAGGAGGAATTTACTGTTCAACTGGCACTCAAGCGGCAACCAAAGAATAAATTATTGATTTCAGGCTTCCTGTCGACAACCCATCGTTCGATCTCCATCAAAATTTTCGACAGGGAGCTACTTTTGTGGAAAAAAAGGAAAACAGTAAAACTGAAGTGATTTGTCCTGAAGTAACATGGAAAACGGTGATGTTGACTCTCAGCTGATTACTCATCCGTCCTTCTGCTACCTACAAGCTGACAGAAAATCCTCATCATGCAGCGGAAATGGAGGGGTGGCTATTTTTGCTATTCAGACCTTGTGTGGAAACTGTATGTATTTATTTTTCTACTCTTATGACTTGATAGGCATTCTCACTGTTGTAGGCAAGCCCCGTTTGTTTAATACAGTTAAAGGTATTACAGTAGATGTGCTAACTCATGAAATGTCAACCAAAATTTCGAAATGCGTTCTCGTTTCGAAAAGATAAATTAAGAAGTGTTGTAAAAGTAATCATGATGCAGCATAAATCTATAATGATCCAATTACCGCAGGATGTCGGCTTTCGAAAGAACATATTTTCGGCTGCATGCAAGATCTATACTCTGCAAAAAATTACTACTTAAGTAACATGCAATTTTCTCATTGATTTTCGATGTCCTTGAAAATTCAATTATATTTCATGGAAAACATGCATAACAACACTCATTCTTTTCCTTATTCGGTAGAAGATCACGTCTTCTCCCAATTTCATACTCAAAAGAAGAGTATAATTCGGTTTTAAAAAAGTTTCTAATTGTGAGATTTTTTACTACCGTTAAATGGCCGTTCATAAAACGTCATGTATCTGCATTTACCAATGTGGCTTGTAAAGTTTACAATGCTGCTTCAATCCACTGCTTAATTTTATGAACCTCATATGGTCTCCTCTTAACACCATTGAGAAATGCATGGTTTTCCGTACGCGGAAAATATACAGCTTGTTGTTTTGAAACCCTGAATGCAAATGTAACAGCAGGTCGGGTTTAAAATAATTCGGGAATCAGAAACGTTTTTAAAACCGAATTATACTCTTCTTTTGAGTATGGAACTGGAAGAAGACGTGATTTTCTACCGAATTAATGAAAGAATGAATATTTTTATGCATGTTTTCCATGAAATATAATTGAATTTTCAAAGGCATCCAAAATCAACGAGAATAGTGCATACTACTTCAGTAGTCATTTTTTGCAGAGTATAGATCTTGCATGCAGTCGAAAATACGTTCTTTCGAAAGCCGACACCCTGAGGTAACTGGATCATTATAGATTTATACGGCATCATGATTAGTTTTACAACACTACTTAATTTATCTTTTCGAAATGAGAACGCATTTCGAAATTTTGGTTGACATTTCATGAGTTAGCCCATCTTCTGTATGTTTCTTTGCATTTATTCTCCCCCACTTAGCTGCGAGGGTGTTTAAGTTTAATTTTTTTGAATTTCTCTCTCTGAAACCTACTATATCGTCTTAGGAGCATTTTATACTTTTATGCGGTGATTTTAACCCTTTGAGCCTACCCACGCTGACGCTCTTCTTGAGTACATTTTGATCAGCCATCGCTGGCTTTTTCGTGTTAGAGATCACCGTTGCCAGGTTCAGATCATTCTGTGTTATTAGGTATTCTAAAAATCCACTGCACTTCTGAGCGTGCGCTGTTAACCAAACCTGAGAGGAAAATTAAGGCTCGCGGCACGTCGCCAAAAAACGTGTTTGCTCCAGACTTGTATACCTTGCACTATCTCCACTTTCCTCAAACATTCACATGTCGTATAGTACTCTAACTACCATACAAAGTTGTTTAAATGGCACTTTTAATATTTGCTGTCTTCTTGATATCATTATCTGTAAAGCGGACGGAATCTCTTCTGTCTAAAATTCTTCAGACGTAAATAGGAACTCCTCTCCAAACTAGGCCTGCAAAAAGAGCAATTTTGCCATTAAGATGTGATTATGTAGCCACACCTGGTGGACACGATAATTTTAGGGTTGGGGCTAGGAGTTAGAGTTGGGGGCTAGAGTTAAGACAACTATTTCTTAACTATTCAAAGTTCAACCAAGCATTACCAATAGCTTTTCTTTTGCATAAAACTACTTGCACTCGTAGTCTGTGCGTTGCCCATCCCCGCATGTAAACCCCCAATCATCGCCGGCCCCGTATTACAGGTGGCTGGGGTTTGTTTACTTCAGATGGGGCTATATAATGACATCTGACTCAAATGCCAGACTAAACGAACTGATTGTTTGTCAACCGTTCGCCTCTTCTTCCACGCCCTTCTTTTCCTCCTTCTCCGCCTGAAATTTGGAAGAATATTAAGGGTCCCACTGGCCAACGCAGCATACCGGCACATTTGGACATTGATTTAGACTCATTCTGTGAAAATTTTGTATTTACTTCCAAAGAGTCCTGTCTTCCCTACTACCTGTGCCTGTGGCGGCGGAGGAGAAACGCCTCATGAAGGTCCGTGGATCAACAGCTGCCTGGCCGGATGGTTTCTCAATATTTCTCCTTAAATCTTGTTGCTGTCAGGTAGCCCCTGTTTTGACACGCTTCACTAACATGTCCTTCATGGTGTCCGAGATTCTGATGCCTGGTATACAAAAAGATTCACACCTACCCCTAAAGAAATCCACTGATTTTGATCTCAAATCTTTTTTCCATTTGTCTGCTCCTCCGTACTACTTAAGCATGCTAAAGGGGTTGCCTAAGATATTATTTTGCTATTCTCTTCCAATTTTTCCAACCTTTCAGAACTTGCATATGACAGTTCGACCATCTTTTCCGACGATGTCCACCGTGTGCCTCACAGCGAGGTGGAAGCAGAGACGGTGATTTGCGCGTGAGTTAGTTCATAGTGAATGTAGACATGCACAGCATCTTCCACGCTCGAACTCGCGACCGATCGAAATCGACAAGACAACAGGCTCGTGGCACAGTGGTTAGAGGCGTGGACTTCTAACTAACAGGTCGCGAGTTCGAGCCTCGGACGTTCCACATTTCGGGGTTGGGTATGACTGACTGACGATGGCTAATAAGCCAGAAATGGTCATTGCAGTCGTCCTTTTCGCTGTCGATAATAACATGTAGATCAGAGATGGTATGCATTCCGAGTTGATATAATGAAAAATAGAAGAGGTTCTTCGGAAAAGTCGTTGCACTCGCCTCCTCTCCATTCCCCACCTCACTCAGCGACCTACCATGACCTCGGGAGCCCCCCCTCACATGTCAGTGTTCTGTCTTTCCTATCACACCAACTGGTCTATTGTGACAACCTGATTTTCTCCCTTGTCTTCGTTTCGTCTGACGACGGGTTTGTGTTATCAGCTCGAAAATTTACGAGTACAACTCGACTTTTCCGAAGAACCTTTTCTATTTTTCATATATGTATATATATAGTGAGTAACCGACCTCATGAAATGTTGGCTGAAATTCTTAAATGCGTTTTCGATTACGAAGGATTGCCTATGTGGGGTTGTAACATTTATTATTGTACCGCATAGTCATATAGTATTTCGGACTCGCCAGGATGTCGGCCTATGAATGCATTTCTCTTGGGGCATCTGCAGAAACCACACTTAGTAAAAAATGACTACTTATGTAGCATGCATCTTTCACATCAAATTTCAATGGTCCTATAAATCCAACCATATTTTATAGAAAACATGCACAAAAATATGCTTTCTTTTACTCAACCTGTAGCAAATCACATTTTCTTTACATTTTATACCCGAAGAAAGCGTATATTGTGGTTTTGAAAAAGTTTCTCAATCCCCCAGTAATTTCAAGCCTAATTAGCCGTCGCATGAGCGTTTGGTGATTTCAGTCTATGAGGTGCATGCTTTCCGCGTAAGAAGAATCATATACTCCTCAGTGCCTTTAAGAAGATACTATACAGAGTTCATAAGATTTTGCGATGGATGCGGACTATCCTGCGCATCTCATGAGAATCATCGGTAAACGAACAGGTACGATACTGCGTGAATGGACAGTGTACGGTCACAAAAAATCTCATAATTAGAAACTTTTAAGACCTAAATCTACCTTTTCTTTGGGTATGAAAATGTAAAGACAACGTGATTCTCCACCAAACGAGTAAAATAAAGCATATTATGTTCATGTTTTCCATGAAATATATTTGGATTTATAAGACTGTTGAATGTGAAAAATGCATGCTACTTAAATAGTCACTTTCTACCGAAACCACCTATCTCAAATGGTCATGCGCAAATTAGACACCGGACACGCTTTTACATTGGACAAGACTCGTATCGGCAGCGTCTGTCCCATCAAAACAGCCGAGAATTTCTTGAAGCCATGCACTCAGATGAGTTATACACTACTCGGCATATTGAGCTAGACGCCGTGTACAAAAATCTCAGAGAAACGAGCAATATACGGGAACCAGTCGATATGCAATAACGTATTCGGCGGACGCGCCGATAGGTATTGATTTTTGGGTACGCTTGAAATTTTGACTGTTTTTTGCCCATTCATCCAAGTCTGACGGCGACCCGAAAATTTACTTAATAAAGTTCCTACTTTTCTTAAAGTACTACTATCTTCAAATCACATTTCTGGGGATGTCTGCCTCTCAATTTAAACATAAACCCTTTCTATTCTATTAGATATAGCGTTCTGTGTATAAAACCAATAGGGTAAACCAACTGAGGAAGCATGTGGCAGAATTTTAAAAAAGCCCAGAATCCGCAGAAATTTGCGAACCAACGAAAAATCCGAGAGACATACTTGAATACTTGGGTTGCATACATTTTCACATCGATTTTCGATGTTCATATAAATTTAAATGTACTTTATAGAAAAAATGCTCAAAAATGTGCCTTCTTTTACTCGTTTGGTAGAAACTCACGTTATCTGGGTGTTCTTTTTCGAACTCATGGAAAATCGCATGTGGGCGTTGGAAACAAATGATATACTCCAAACGTCCCGTGGTGTGGGGCCCCATTGGAGGCCACGACATTATTTTCCTTCACAGGACGAACAGGTTTGGTGGATAGCTTCCAGGCTCATTTGGGCAAAACTTTGACTAGACCGTTAGATAAGCCATGTGAACTGACAAGTCCATCGCATTCTAAAACTACCTACTAATATTTTCTTGACCAAAAGGACAATGCCGGGCCCCTGAAACAAACGCCTTTGCATAGTATGGCTCCGTCTTTGGTAAAAGTTAAAGGCCATCGTTTTATCTCAAACAAAAGGCCTTGGAAACTATTTTTGAGCCCTCAAAATCAGTTATCTGGGACCCATGAAGCGTTTAAAGCTACAGAATTACGATCCAAACGCAAGGATCTTCTTGGGATAAAGAAATTTCTTCTCAATGAATACGCATGAATTTAATAAGGAGAAACCTTCCGAAAATACTGGCGTCAAACGGAATGATGGCAGCAATCCGCATGCAAGTTCAGGGGTTATACGGCACTTAGACCCCTACCTAACAAATTTGAGGACTCACCGTTCGTGGCACCCCGATGAGTTAAAGGGTCACCCAAAGATAGATATTCTAACACACTGGGAAACCAACAAAGCCCTGAGAGCCTTAGGTTAGGGCTTGAAAAATAACCAAATTACCGGGGAAGGTGTCACTCGTCAACAGTTTCCAATGCGAGACGAAGTTAAATTCAAATTTGAAGCATATATTAATGTGTATAAAATCCACGAAAGAGTGAAGTCTGGAGAGTGGAAGAGCAACACAGGGAGGGATATTTGCAAATGGATAAAGTGGCATTAGCGATATGAACATGGGGAATAAAAGTGGCTGCTTCTGGCTTATTGGACGTCATCAGCCAGCCATGCACAACACCCGGTTTTACGAGTCCCCGCTTCCCGAAGCAAACCAGCGACGGAATGGGTATACATCAATGTGACTGACTCGTCGAAGCAAACTGTCCCCATTCTCTGGTGGCAGGGTCGCGAACAGTAGAGCATCCGTCAATTCGCTCGAATCAAACGAAAATAATGTGCGCTCAGTTCGGTGTTGGACAGTCAGTGACCAATCTCGCGAAATTTTGGCCGAAATTCTGAGACGTGCATTCTATTAGGAAGCACTACCTCAGTAGGGTCGTAATACTGATTATTTTGCGACGTAACGCCGTTGTACTTCAGAGGCGCCAGGGTGTTGGCTTATGAATGCACCCCTTCACGACCACCTACAAAAACCGCACCCGACAAAAACGGACTACTTAAGAAATGTGCATTTTCTCTGCCGAATGTTCAACATCCTTATTGGTTAAAAGATATTTTGCTGAAAACATGCAGAAAAATATTTTTCTAGTACTCATTTGACAGTAAATCACGTTTTTTCAGATTTTGCGCCCAAGAAAGGTATCTTTAGGTTTTGAAAAGGTTTTCTGATCCTGGAACAGTTTTGAGCTTGATCTGCCGTTGTAGACGCGTTTAGGGTTTTCAGTCTTCTAGATGCATACTGTCCGTATAAGAAAAAAACATTCATTTCTCTGTGCCGCTAAGCAGATAGCATAAAGGGTTCAAAAGTTTTTCAGCGGATATGGACTATGTTGTATACCTCATGAAGGGCATTATCAAACATGCAGGTACGAGAATATTTAAATGGAAGAAGGCGTAATTGTTTACCGAAAGAGCAAAAAAGGAATATTGTTATACATGTTTTCCATGAAATATAATTGGACTTTTAGGGACATCAAAAATCAATGAGAAAAATTCGTGCTACTCAAGTACTTATTTTTTACAGAGTGTAATTTTTGAATGCAGCCGGAAGGAAGTTCCTTCGAAAGCCTGTATCCTGAGGTACCTGAAATATTTTAGAATTTTGTTTCATGCTGACAAGTTTTTTAACCCTACTTAATTAATCTTTTCTAAACGAAAACGCATTTCGGAATTTCGGTTGAAATTTCATGAGTTAGCCCGCCTACTGTAAGTCCTGGCACAATCGACAATCTCCAACCCAAACCTGCACTGGATTATATTATTAATTTCATCGCCCGCCTCATGACTGACACCATCACTTCGTTCTGGGAGATGTTGCCGACAGCCATCATTTTGGTTTCTGGCGTCCTCGCTCAAGGTCCCACGTGCCTGAAGATCGCCCACATTTCCAGCGAACAGCTCCAGACGCGCTGACCTGCAGCCGCTCGACCGACTTACGCTCCAGACGGACGTGTGTCCAGCTAGTCAGCCGGTCATGCGACGCCCCTTGGGCAATACAACACACACACAGCAGTTGGACAGGACTTGGGCCTGCTCCATAAAAGCAGTTGCCGCCACTTCTCCCCCCCCCTCTCTCTCTCTCCCTACCTGCCTCCCTCTCCGTCAGGCATGGCTTAACAGCATCATCACTGGCCCTGGTCTCGTTTGTGACCAGGGCTAATTCTGACGGCGACTTGGAATTTCATCTACAACAAAATTCCGCATTCTAATGTCCTCCGTTCTCTCCGCCAAATCGAGACGTGGGCTGATGGTTGTGACGCATATTATTCAAACGCTACATAAATGCTACGAATGTCGATTTTAGTGCTCCAAGTATCCTCAGTGCTTAGACGCTAAAAGGGTTTTAGACTGAGTTCAAAGGCATAACGGAGCGAGCGTGTTCTGTAACCTGACTGGTGATTAACCTTCCTAGGATATTTACAGATCACCGCTGTTGAATCTTTGTTATTTTACTGATCGACGGTGCTTTTTCCTTGTGAGTTCACATCAGATGATACCAGTGCTTTGTTTTAAAACTGCGTATAATTAGACCGCGGGTGTTCACAGTCACGGAGACGATAAAGATACTACCGCAGCCGACGGCAAATTGAGTTCTTTTTTTTTTAAGAAAGTATTTGTCAATGCATTCTTCAATTCTGCTGGTATCAGTTAAGTATTTTATTTCTGGTCTCTCGCTCGCTGTCCTGAGAGTTGACCTGATCGCCATTCAGCTTCACAAAGGAGCTGGCAAGTGCTGGGGTCAACATAGAGTCAGCTGGTCTTAGAAGTCAAAACGTCCGCCTTTTTCCTAGATCGTCACCCACCCTGTCCTCAAAGTCAAATTCACTCAGGACTTGGAGACCTTCTACGGGTCGAAACACACCGAGGTCATGATTCATGTGTTTCATACCATTTTGGAGTGAAGGATGCAAAATTTTGTTGATTTCTATGTCCTTCAGGGCTGCTGGTGAAGATACGGTTGCCATGGATTTATCGCAGAACTTTTGGTGTTTAGAAGAGTAGGCCCACACATCTTAGTCTACTCAGCAAAATATATTGCCTTTGTTCAGCAAATATTCTCACGTTACAATTGAAAAGTCAATTTGGCAAACACGTGTTTTCGGTAACTCGAAATCAGGCCAAAACAGTTACATAGAAGTTGAAATTATGCAAAGTCACAGGGCTTATAAGTGATTCAGGGGCTATTAACAATCATCGTTCCCACGCCACTCGCATGACGAGGCGTGCTATGGCGTGGTCGGCGTGTCGTGGTCATTGGGTCAAGGGGGCGAGGGCAAGGGGGGACATAGGTTGTGAGTACTGTTTGTACGTCGGGTACGTTGTGCATACACCACTGCCATCAGGAGGTTGGGGCGACGTTGGGGTCGACGTTGGCCACGGACGACATAGCGCCTGTGTCAGAGTCTTCTGACAACAGGCCAACGCCGACCCCAACGTCGCCCCAACCTCCTGGTGGCAGTGGTGTGTGCACAACGTACCCGACGTACAAACACTACTCACAACCTATGTCCCCCCCTTCCCCTCGCCCCATTGACCCAATGACCACGACACACCGACCACGCCATAGCACGCCTCGTCATGCGAGTGGAGTGAGAACGATGATTGTTAATAGTCCCTGAATTACTTAAAAGCCCTGTAACTTCGCATAATATCAACTTCTATGTAACTGTTTTGGCCTGATTGCGAGTTACCGGAAACACTTGTTTGCCAAACTGACTTTTCATATTGTCTTTGAACTAATTGGCCGCCGGTTGGCTGTCGTCTCCTTAACACCGTGCGTATTCTTGCTGTTTTGCTTCGAATATCTCATGAGAGGCTTTTTGTACGAGCTCAAGATCCCAGACGGATAAATCGACCTCTCCGATGTTTATCAGGCCTCTGGGCTTCTTAACCTGTCTCTATTCTTGCTCGATTTACGCTGGCCAGGATTCTGACCGCCGCCTGCATAGCATCTACCAGTCTGACAAGGGGGGGGGACAACGTGAAGGCTTGAATTCTATGTGTGCCGACTGGTGACCCCGCCCTCTGCGGTCACGCGCGAAGGTGCTGACAGGCAGGCTACCCCGTTGATTACGATTCATTCACCACCTGGGTGACAATAATTGACGTGCGAAGCTGGCGTGCCTGACTCTTATCCTGTCCGGGCTTGAATGTGCTCGACCGCTGTGACGACCTCTAGCCGATGCCGTACAAACCAACAGGAGGCCCCACGTAGTTTCTAAATGCTACCCCTCTGTAAAAGACTTTGCGGCGAAAAATGGATCCTGCGGGCTCAAAAAGACTAAATTAAAACTTCGGTTAAAAACCTCTTTCAGTGCTCGCCACAACTATCGGTGGGAAAATCTTAATAGAATAGCGTTCTATTTGTAGAAAGCAGCAGTTTAGGTCGCTCTTTATGCTTAGAGTAGAAGGTAACCTGCATTTTCAATTAACACACTATATTCTCATTACAGGAAGCATGCCGGTAAATTCTTTTCAAAGCTGGATCAAGGTGGGAGACCTGAAAATTGCTTCCGAAATATAATCCATTCTTATACATTCCTCCCCGTAATGGCGTGCTTTCTTGTTCTTACCAGGGCTCAAGTTCCTCCCAGGCGCCGTCGAGAGCCGTAGTTGCCGAGGCACTTTTCGTGTGACACAATGGAGTAGAATTCGAAAACAAATGAAAAAAGGATGATCGAGCATCAGAACCGGCCGTCTATCGTTCTGAGCCCTTGAACTCGTGTAGGAGTTCATAGTCAGAGAAAATAACAACAACGGAACGAGCGACGGTTATAGTGGCGTGCTAGCCAATCATCAATCAATGGCGCAAGACTGGAGGTGACTACGCAGGGCTCTGCAGGCCGGTGCCAGATCGATAAACCGATTTACGCAGTCCTCATCCAAGGCCCACGCTTCAATCAGTCCTCGGCCTCTTTTGTTTCCGGCGTGGACAATTATCTTAATGGCTGTGAGGTTAAACCCATAATTCATTTCGAAGGTATGGGCAGCCACTTGTAATAATTCGTCGCCTGGTAGCACAGCCAGCTTATGTTCGTGCATGCGCGATCCGAGCATGCACCCAGTCTGGCCTGTGTATTAGCAAGGACAGTTTTGGCATGGGATGCCATACACTACATCAAATTGCGCCTTGAGATTTAACCAGTCTTTAATTTTTATGACCTTGCTGCGCATGGTGCTCGACTAGCCTTCTTCTTCTTCCCTTATACATACACCTGGAATCCCAACTGTCGCCTCCATCCACCAAAAACATTAGCGTGACGGGAGTGTGTTGAAATCATTTGGTTCTGCCCACCAGCCGAGGTTGGTTCGGGATGCAACTGGCGCATGTAGCACAGTTTTGTGAAGTCCCAGATGATAGCCAGTTACAGTTGGAATCAATTCCAACATGACCAACAGTTGAAGGGCAAGAGGACCCGAGCAATTGGCCATTGTTGGTTGATTATGTTGAAAAAGGCTCACCGATCGGGCTATGGAACATGCTCGTCTTGTTGTGCCTCGAGGCTCAATATAGAACCCACGGAGGCAGTCAGGTAGCGACCAGGAGTAAATATATGCTTAAAGGGTACACACGGAGACAAAAGAGATTTGACTGGTCATTTTTGGCTCATTAGCCGTCATCAGCCAATCATGCCCAACCTCAGGTTTGCAGCACCTGAGATTCGAACCCGGGGTCTTTGGTCATTGGTTGTAGCACTCAACCATTGAGCCACGGGTCTCTGTCCTGTCAGCTAACTTTGGAAATGTTAACTGTGTTGAGGATCAAGCTATGGGGCATGTCTTCGTGAGCTTTGGACTAAGCCTCAAAATACAACGGGACGAGCAATTCCCCCAGCCTGATTGGTGAACGCCCTATCAAAGATAATTAGTTTACCTGACCGCAACTGACAGGAAAATGGATCCGTGGTCAAAGATACCAGGTTTGAACTCCAGGTGTTCTGGCCCCAAATTTGGGATGCCTAGACGATGATTGCTAGTAAGCCAGAAACGGCCATTCTAGTCCCCCCCTGTCTTTTACGGTATCCTACTTAGAATATTTTTGGCTGATTTTCAGCCTTTCAGTCTGTTCCTAAATCAGCATACCAACTTTTAGTAGAACATTTGGAATGAAATAGGCAGTGTGGATGTTTTTGGTTGACGCAAGCAAATAAGTCGAACTGTGGCTATTCGTGTACCCTCCTGTAACCTCCGAATCACCGACTGTCAGCCTTAAAGAGACTGCCTGCGGATGTTTTAGGTTGAATCCCCAGACCAGATACTTGGTAATTAATTATTTAGCGGTCCTCTCGGCGAAAAAGTAAGCCACGACGTTTGCCAGCTGACAGTTCTCATCGCGAATTTAGTGTGTTGAAACAACCTTTGCGCGCGGCTCTGCATAAGAAAACTGCAGAATAAAATTCCCCAAGAATGGAAATTTTCTTTTTACAAAATCCCACTGCATTAAATGGTGCTAGGCGCAACTGCACCAGGTGGATACACTCGTTTTGATGGACGGCTGATCTTATCTTAAATCTGCCATCAGCTGAAAATACTAGGCTGTACTTACAGTGCGAAAATACTCTAAAATGCAACGCAATAGGGACAGTTCTAGAGGCTGGTACCTGCTGATTGAATTATACCAGTCAGCTGATCATCAACAACATATAAAACCTAAGGGCACTTGCACACATGGAGGCAGGTTGGCTTACTTAGGCATTTCAGTTCATCGGGAGAGAATAATAGGTCGTGCATATGGGATATTTTTAGCAACATATTTGGGATTTTTCGATTTGAAAAAGGGAACTAATGGGACCCAAGAGCATGTTTAGCCAATTGCTACTTCGAAAGCATGAAAAGATTCTTCTGAACGTACTGTGTGTGTTGGAAGTTTATAATCATTGATCAAGCATCCTACCTATTCCTTCAGGTAGAAGACCATTTAAGTGGTGCCGTAGAGTTGGCAGAACTGGGCAGAATATTAAGCTATGCTAGTGCATAAAGTGTTGAGTGAAATTCCGAAAATAAAACTTTGCTCCTCAAGGTCCCCTTCCAAGGGGACGCTGCGAGTGAACTCCTGAGGAGACGCCTTGATCAAGCTGTCTCGCGCACCTTCCCAGCAGCAACGGTTCAAATATCATTCTCTATTAACCCAATTTTAGGCGGAGAAGATAAGGATAAGTTTCCACTACAGACCACCTCAATGTGCATCTATTCCTTCACTTGCTCCTGTGGAGCAGGTTATATTGGCCGCACGAGTCAGCGTTTAATCAAGAGAATGCGGGAACACCTCCCGGAATGGCTGGGAAAAGGCGAATCTAGGAGCATAAGCAGCCCCATCGTGTGGATCCCAACGAAGCTTTTCGTGTGATTCATAAGGTCTCATCGAGCTACCCTAAGGTACTAGGCCAGCGCCTGCTAGCGACAGCGGAAGCGGCCGCCATTAGGTTAAGAAAGCCAATCTTATGCGCACAGAAGAACCACGTTCAGGTCTTCGCGCCTACAGTGGTCGAAGGTTGACTAACGCTGCTATTCTCCGAGCACTTCCGCTTTCATCCCGCCCCTGACACAGACTGATATTACCCCCCCCCCTCCCCCACATTCCCACACCCCGCCTATGTCTTAAGGAGAACTTTTATCGATTTCTCTTATCGTTGACATGTTTTACTTCTACCCCGTTCCCATATAACTGTACTGGCCCGACGAGAATTTATCAGAGGCTACGTATGCTAGACACCTCGCCTTCTGAGCACTGCTATGGGAATTTTCGCAAATCCGAAATATGTCTGACTCAAAAATATTGCCTAGGTGGGGCTGTAAAATTAGCCAACATGCAGCCTAACCCTACGATATTTGAAGAAGAAGAAGAATCGAGCACCGGAACAATTCGTTTATTATCCTGAGCTTTCAGACTCGTACAGGAGTCCATCGTCAGAGGTAGTGGCAGAAACAGGACAAGCGGCAGTTATAAGGCACGTAGACCCAATCATCGACCGACGTCGCACGACTGGAGGTGACTACGAAGGGCAACAGGGCAACAGGGTCATGAAGATCAAAGACCGGTTAAAACCCGAAGAGCAATCTGGAGTAGTGTATCGCATTCCGTGTCAAAATTGTCCTTGTAATTACACAGGACAGACTGGACGCATGCTCGGATCGCGCATACATGAACATAAGCTGGCTGTGAGGCGAGGCGACGCATTGTCACAAGTGGCCGCCCACACCTACGAAATGGGTCACGAGTTTGACTTCGCAGCCACCAAAATAGTTGCCCACGCCGGAAACAAAACAGGCCGAGAATTGATTGGAGCCTGGGCCTCGGATGAGAACTCGGTCAATCGATTTATCGATCTGGCGCCGGCGTACAGAGCCCTTCGTAGTCACCTCCAGTCGTGCGACGTCGGTCGATGATTGGGTCTACGTGCCTTATAACTGCCGCTTGTCCTGTTTCTGCCACTACCTCTGACGATGGACTCCTGTACGAGTCTGAAAGCTCAGGATAATAAACGAATTGTTCCGGTGCTCGATTCTTCTTCTTCTTCAAATATGTATACACCTGGAACTCGAAATTTCGCCTTCATTCGTGAAACCCTACGATATTTCAGTCCCACCAGGATGCCAGCTTTTGAATAAGCTTCTTTTCTGCCGTCAGCAAAAACTACAACCTGAAAAGAATGACTACCTAGATATTACGAAAACCTGCCCATTAACTGAGTGCATCGTGTGGATCCCAACGAAATTTTCGTGTGATTCATAAGGTCCCATCGAGCTACCCTAAGGTACTAGGCCAGCGCCTGCTAGCGACAGCGGAAGCGGCCGCCATTAGGTTAAGAAAGCCAATCTTATGCGCACAGAAGAACCACGTTCAGGTCTTCGCGCCTACAGTGGTCGAAGGTTGACTAACGCTGCTATTCTCCGAGCACTTCCGCTTTCATCCCGCCCCTGACACAGACTGATATTACCCCCCCCCCTCCCCCACATTCCCACACCCCGCCTATGTCTTAAGGAGAACTTTTATCGATTTCTCTTATCGTTGACATGTTTTACTTCTACCCCGTTCCCATATAACTGTACTGGCCCGACGAGAATTTTTCAAAGGCTACGTATGCTAGCCACCTCGCCTTCTGAGCACTGCTATGGGAATTTTCGCAAATCCGAAATATGTCTGATTCAAAAATATTGCCTAGGTGGGGCTGTAATATTAGCCAACATGCAGCATAACCCCAGGATATTTCAGTCCCACCAGGGTGCCAGCTTTTGAGTGAGCTTCTTTTCGGCCGTCTGCAAAAACTACAACCTGAAAATAATGACTACCTAGATATTACGAAAACCTGCCCATTAACTGAGTGCATTTGTCGCAGACGTCCGAAAACAAGCTTGTTTGAAAGCCGGCATCCTGGCGTGACTGCAATAGCTCGAGATTATGCTGTACGAGCGTTCATTACTAAAACCCTGCTTGAGTAATCTTTTCCAAACGAAAACATATTTCAGAATTTCGGTTCGCATTTCATGAGATAGCACTGTGTCCTGCTGGCTTTCAGTCACGGATCTCCACAGCAATCTGCGTTAGTCCTCGTCTGCACTACGACGTAAAGGGGGTCCGCGCGATTTTAATCCTCCGTTCAGTAAGCTACAAGTTATGTACTCCATCACTGGTCTTAAAGGAAACTCCGTCCCTTTGTGCCCTCCGCCCCCAGGGATGGGCTGTGTTGTGGAGGGTGCCACTGCATCGTCTTCTATTTTTAACCCGGCGGGTTACTGATACGGTAATTTTTGGCAGCACACATCGTTGGTGCACGCCTTGTAGAGATCACACCGCAGAAATAATCGTGTGAGTGTGTGGCCCAGTCCCCCGACAGCAGATAGCAAGAAGTACTTCGTTTGTACAAGTGCTTCTACAGGATGATCTACGCAAGAAGCGTTATCAAACAATCTGTGCCATAAAACTTGCAGTGTAATTACTCAGTTCGACGAAAATGCATAGCGAACAACTCCTCGGAATGTGCCCTGGCCTCCTCCACCCGTAGGAAGGGGCCATATGTTGGCAGAAATTCTTTTTACTGGGGTTCTTCAAAAACGACTCCGTATTGAAGGCGTGTTTTAAAATTTGACCTGTTTCCTTCCACACTGCAAGGTCTCAGCCTTCTCTGGGTAAATGAATGATAATACGAGGGCTTTACTTTATTAGCACCTTTCAGTTCGTGGGAATCATCTGGTGTAGTTCGCATGGACCCAAAGCAGACTTGGTAAATCCGTGAATGTCAACAGGCGGGCCTTCTGAAGTCGTAGCTGTGCAACCAAAATGCCCCTTTCTTTTGGCTAACAGCGACTCCTTCCTGTCGCGTGATATCTTCAAGTCCAACCGCCAAAACAGTGAGCTTCAGGACAGACTTTTTAAAGACAACTATCGTTAAACCAAGCGTAATTAAGAAATTTAAATTGTGGTGACGGCGATACTACCATAGGTTTCGGGCGGGAGAGACGAAACGACGCGAAACGCTGGAAAACATGCTTTTTTCATGTAAAAAGCAAATTCGGCAACTCGTTAAAGCGCATATTAAACACGTTCCACTAATTGGGTTGGCATGCTTCCTTTTTTATGTTACAGAAAAGAGTATTTTCACAAACCTTCTCGGGGGACGACACTTGCTAGACAAGCCACCTAAAGACATGTGCTGGATAGAAATTGACTCGGAAGTTGATTGGACAAGGGAACATGTACACCCTTACTGCAGGCGACATTGCTCCGAATTCAAGGGGATGCTTGTTTCCGCGTCCTAACTTAAACCCGCAACCACGACTGTTCTAACTCCAACCCCAAAGCTAATCCCAGCCTAACCCTAAGCTTAACCCTCTGAAATTTAGCACAAGGCCACTTCTGATACGGGGCATTTATTCTTGTGTCCTACCCGAAATTTCGCTGTTAAAAGTGATTCATGTCTGCTCCACTGGAGTGGAAATTTCGCTTTTACTCTAAAAAGCAAGCTAGCTTTTGTTGCCTCTTGCCATATGAGGATTTTGTGTCTTAACTTATCGCATATTATAGAAATCAAGCAGATTTACCCAACGGCGCATCTTCCGGGAGATCTGGACTACATATTTCCATTCTGGGATGATATCCATTTAAGCATTCAGGAAGTCAGAATCGGCGAAAACGGACGCTTTCAATTATGCAGCATCAGACCTGGCAGTTCGGCTGTCGTGCCCGACGATGCCCACCGTGTGCGCCACAGCAAGGTGAGAGCAGGCACGGTGACTTGAGCGTAAATTAGTTTATGGTGAGAATGGACTTGCGAAGCATTTACCGCACACTCGCCTCCCTCCCCCTCGCCTAGACCCGATGTCAAGACATACAGTAGGTGGACTAACTTAGGAAATGTCAACCGAAATTCCGAAATGCGTTTTCCTCTCGAAAAGATTAATTACAGTAGATGTGCTAACTCATGAAATGTCAACCAAAATTTCGAAATGCGTTCTCGTTTCGAAAAGATAAATTAAGTAGTGTTGAAAAACTAATCCTGATGCAGCATAAATCTATAATGCTCCAGTTATCTCAGGGTGCAGGCTTTCGAAAGAACTTGCTTTCGGCTGCATGCAAGATCTATACTCTGCAAAAAATGACTACTTATGTAGCATGCAATTTTCTCATTGATTTTCGATGCCCTTGAAAATCAAATTAGATTTCACGGAGAACATGCATAAAAATATTCATTCTTTTACTTATTCGGTAGAAAACCACGTCTTCTTCCAATTTCATACTCAAAAGAAGAGTATAATTCGGTTTTAAAAAAGTTTCTAATTGTGAGATTTTTTAATACCGTTAAATGGCCGTTTATGAAACGTCGTGTATCTGCATTTACGAGTGTGGATTGTAAAGTTAACAATATTGCTCGAATCCACTGCTTAATTTTATGAACCTCATATGTTCTCCACTTAATACCGTAGAGAAATGCATGGTTTTCCGTACAGGGAAAGTATACAGCTTGTAGTTTTGAAACCCTGATTGCAAGTGTAACATCGGGTCGGGTTCAAATTATTCGGGAATTAGAAAAGTTTTTAAAAACCAAATTATACTCTTCTTTTGAGTATGAAATTGGAATAAGGCGTGATTTTCCACCGAATAAGTAAAAAAATGAATATTCTTGTGCATGTCTTCCATGAAATCGAATTGAATTTTTAAGGGCATCGAAAATCTATGAGAAAATTGCATACTACATAAGTAGTCATTTTTTGCAGAGTATAGATCTTGCATGCAGCCGAAAATAAGTTCTTTCGAAATCTGACACCCTGAGGTAAGTGGATCATTACAGACTTATGCTGCATCATGATTACTGTTACAGCACTACAATAAGTAGGGTTGTAAAACTAGTCAGCCTGCAACATAATTCTATAATATTTCAGTTAACTCAGGATGCAGGCTTTCAAAGAAATCTCTTTTCTGTTGCATGCAGTAACTACGCTCTGCAAAAAGTGACTACTTATTTGGCATGCACTTTTCTGCTCGATTTTCGATGCCCTTAAAAAGTCAATTATATTTCGTGGAAACCATGCATAAAAATATTCATTATTTTTCTCATTCGGTAGAAAATTGCGTCTTTTTTAAATTTTATACTCGAAGAAAGAGTTTAAGAAACTTTTCCAGTTCCCGAATAATTTTTAACTCGACCCGCCGTTGCAGTTGCATTAAGGGTTTCTAACCTACAAGCCGTATATTTTCCGTGTACGAGAAACCGTTAATTTCTCTACTGTATTCATAGGAGACCATATGGGGTTCGTAAAATTTAGCAGTTGATTTGAGCCATATTGTTAACTTTGCAAGCAACAGTAGTAAATGCAGAGACATGGCGTTTTATGAACGGCCATTTCACGGTATTAGAAAATCTCACAATTAGAAACTTTTTAAAACCAAATTATACCCTTCCTTCGAGTATAAAATTGAAAGATGACGTAATTTTCTATCGAATGATAAAGAGAAGGAATATTTTTATGTAAGGTTTCCAAGAAATATAATAGACTTTTTAAGGGCATTGAAAAGCAAGGGGAAAAACGCATGCCACTTAAGTAGTCATTTTTACAGAGTGTAACTGAAAAGAAGCTCGTTCGAAAGTCGGCATCCTGAGGTAGCTGAATTGTGATAGAATTACGCTGCACGATGATTGGTTTCACAACCGTACTTAATTAATCTTTTCGAAACGAAAAGGCATTTCGGAATTTCGATTGACATTTCATAAGTTAGCCCACCTACTTTAATCGAGCGCAGGTGGCTGGCACGGCCGGACCCGTACCGAGGCGTACCACCACAGCCCCTGGTCCACAAAAAAAACACTTGACCAGGATTTTGACCACCAACAGCACCACAACGGATTAGGAGGGCAAGAATGACTGAGCAGCCATACTCACGACCTGTTCAGCCAACAGAAGCTCAGGCCATCAGCCGGTAGAGGACCAGGTGCCCGAGAACATCCAGCGCAAACCAGGCTGCAAGGGCCATGCTTTGCCAACGCGCGGCATAGCGCATGCTTATGTACCTTGAAGCATCAAACCTACGCAATCAGTGTAGGTCGCTGTGGAACAGTGGAGAGCGAAAGACAACCAATCCATGGTATGGGAGAGAGGACTGAGGGGTGTTTGGGCATGTCAAGCAAAAGAAAGAATAGTGAATTAGTTCGGAGTTTCGGGGGCAGGGCAAGGATGCCAGGGGGATCGTGCGTTTGTTTTTCACCTTAGTCTGCTGACTTTGAGGTACTTGCGGTTAGTAGCCAATTTCAGGAAATGTCTGTGTTATGAAGTGCGTTTTCGATTAGGAAGGATGAATTAAGTGAGGTTTAAATACTGATTACCTTTCAGCGTAATCCCAACATACTTCAGTTACAACAGGATGTCGGCTTTTAAATGCACTTCATTTTGGCCACCTGCAAAATATCACTGGATTTATAAGGACATCGAAAAGAGACATCGGTAAGAAACGCCTAGGGTCGTTTATCGGATCTGGTGCAGTTACGGACGAAGCAACTACGTCGGAGAAACCGGAAGACAGCTCTGAAAACGAATGGCCGAACGCGCTGCAGCAGTTCGGAGAAATGACGCCAGCTCTCAAGTTGCGGCTCATTCGGCAAAATCCAGCCACACTAAAATTCGACGCGGCCGAAATCCTCGCTATAGGCGACAACCGAGTGAGCCGCGAGATGCTTGAGTTAAGGTTCACAGGTCCCCAGTCTGTTAACAGGTGCAACGACCTTCCCCTTCCATACTCGGTGCTGAGACGTCGTTTTGACGAAGTAGTTTTCCATGCGGGGAGCGCACAGGTGAACACTGTTCCCAATGGTGGAGGGGCGCTCACTGATCGTTTCCAGGGAACGCACTCGTCCCATTGTGTTTACGGGTTCTCTCTCTCAAGCCCAACCAGCAGCCGCACAGCAGCACATGATATAGGCAGACTTCTAACTAACAAGTTGCGGAATCGAGCCCCAGGTTTTCCACACATCGGGCTTGGGTATGACTGGCTGACGACGGCTAATAAGCCAGAAACGGCCTAACGTGGGCTGGCCGAACGAACATCGCAGGTTACATGGACGACGGTCGCTATTACCCAACCTTCCCCATCGTTACACACATACACCTGACTATACGGCATACATTCGCATTATGACAGTTTATTACAAAACAAAATCACTTTTAAAAAAAGTTCTTTGTTGGTGATACTGTTTTCAACGCCAGGGTCGGTGGGTCAGATGATCAAGCCATCATCACACCAACTTCCAACGCACGTTGTTAAATTGCAGCAATTAACGGCGCGAATTTCGATCATCAAGCAGTCATCACGTCAAGTGCAACGGTCTCTGAGGGGGGAGAGCCGTGAATATTCATGGGCATGCGGTAGCGTGGTGACTGCATCCTATAAATATCGCACCCCCTTGTGCATGGACCACCCGTATCTGCCATTGTCTCTGATGATGGGTTCGAGCAGGAATCCGAAACGTCAGGCGAATAAAGCTCTTGTCCCGGCGATTTTGTCTCCACGAATGCTTGTTCTGTCGTCCATTGTTAATATTACCACACACAAAAATCTAGCAAGTCAAATGGCTTGCTGGGTAGTTGGCCTTGGGCTGACCGATTTTCCTCCACTTCTGCTGCCCGGATTGCTGGCGGATGTTGGACAGATTCAAAAGGACTTTCGGCGACTGGCCCTCGCCGGAAATCGCCTTCATAGCGTACTCAAACCTAACTAGGGACTGTTCCACTTAACGGCAAGTCCCCTCCTCCGTCTAGTGAGCTTGTTGCGTGTCTCCGATCGACCCCACTAAATCAACGGCGACCATCCCATCCACATTTGTATAGAACGGCGACGGACCAAGTGCGACGTAAGATCACGACGTCAGCTGATTTGACCGGGATCTGAAAACACATGGCACACGTCCTGCGACTAGGAAATGCGCCGGCGCGTTGGTTGGTCTGGCACTTGTCTCCATCTCCCTCGTGTTGGTAGCCAAAACTACAGGAGCCGGATTCCACTCGCTCGGATATTACACCGGCGACAAAGGTCATAAAACGACACCAAGGAGTCACTGCAACCCTGCTTTTAGCCCCGAATTTACAAACTTCCTGGTCACTCAGCAGTCAGTGTGCGAGCCATTATGATCGACTACTGTCAGGCCGTCTTTTGCGTCAAGTTACTAACAACTCGTTTTCGGATCAGACGGAAGTAGAGGGTGGGAGAGAAAGTGTGACAAGACGCTCTCGGATGCGACGCTTAAACGAAAGGCTTCCGAGTCAGGTACAGACCGCGGGGGGGGGGCTCTCACTTCACTAAGTTCATCGAATGTGCCGATAGCAGCGAAAGCATACATCCAACCGTCCGCCCCCTCCTTCCCCACTGCCCACGTCGGAGTTATCATACAAACAATCAGCCCTGACGAGTTCTAAGCGTAAAGTCCGGGCATCAACGCAGTGGGTGAGAATACTGTGATTTGATGAATGCGATTAAAATCCACGTCTAACGCAGTTGGCGATATGATGACTGGCTGTTGGTGTGTGTGTGTGTGTGTGTACACGCGCGCATTGCCCGAAAACACTTCGTATGCACACACGTACGCAGAGGGTGAGGTCTGGTCCGAATGTGGTGGCGAAATCGTGGCAGCAGCGCAGTTCGGTGGGACTCCCGTCTCCGATGCCAACAAAACGGACGTAAACACGGAGACAAAGTCGACCGCCCAAGCAGTGGAAATATAGACGCCAGAGAAAGAGGAAAAACACTAGTGTTGTACACCAAAAGGACTGCGGCTGGGAATGATTTGCACACACGAAGAGACGCGGAGGGGGGCGGGACGAGGAGGCCAAAAACAAGAGAAATCTGAGGGACGGATGCAACGGGAAGGGGTGGTAGTAGAGAAAAATGCTAGACCGGAAGTCGTCGTCTGAGCAGCAGCCCAGTTAGGTACAGTCCCGCATGTGCATGTAGGATCTGGTTGGTGCATATGTACACAGACCGGGAAGGAGGCGGGTGATGATGAAAGTACAAACACATGCGTAGGCAGGCGGAGACCCACAATGTCAGTGACTCTCGTTCCTAGCTTGAACTCGCAGGGAGACACCACTCTCTGCAGACCTCTGGGAGGCCAACTTCGCAGGGGGTGGGCCGTTTCGGGAGATGGGAGCTGTACCGTTACTACTGCTGCTGCTGCTGCTGCTACGGCTGTTATTGTCATTGCTGATCAGACGATCAGTCGCATCAGTCACTCGGCTGGCTGGTGCCATTGGCAGTGGCTGAGAGGAAACAGAGTCGTTTGAGGCGTCACTGTGGTCGGGAAAACTGCTCAGCGAACTGACGGTACTGGCATGATCCGCAACGGAGTCCGAGGATGAGAGAGTGCTGGGCTGAAGACCACCGGCCGCCTCAAAAGCTCGAGCATTCGCGGAGTTGGCGTACTTTTTAGTCCATTGTTTGGCAGTCCGGTCGTGCTCAGAGCGGTTGTGAATGTACTGGTTAGCTATCGAGCCAACCAACGGGTCCGCTGGATTACAGTCCGTCAGTAGGGAACAAATTGACAGGAGGACCTTGCTAATTGTGAGCGCAGGAGACCAGTTGTTCTAGAGGGGTGAAAGGAGGGACTTACATTACCTCCAAGAATATAATATGATACAGGGAAGGCATGATTTTCAGATTATGGTAACAATCGGGAGATGACACCCAAAAAAATCCGTTACCTAGAAATAATACCTTTAACAGTGGACTGAAACGCCTTCGGGCTATATCGGCGGTTGCAGGCCTACTTTCACGCACTACTTGGACTTTCCGCGACGGCCTAACATGGGCTGGCCGAACGAACATCGCAGGAGGTTACATGGACGATGGTCGCTATTACCCAACCTTCCCCATCGTTACACATACACCGGAATATACGGCATACATTCGCATTATGACAGTTTATTACAAAACAAAATCACTTTTAAATAGGATAAGTCTGCACAACATGGGACAGGAACAGTTCCCAGGCATCTTTCAAAGACATGGCATTGAGGTCAAACCAAAGACGATACTCTACTTCGTCTCTGTGGGCCCACACAGCTCGACCACA
This sequence comes from Spirometra erinaceieuropaei, assembly GCA_902702965.1. Classification (NCBI taxonomy): domain Eukaryota; kingdom Metazoa; phylum Platyhelminthes; class Cestoda; order Diphyllobothriidea; family Diphyllobothriidae; genus Spirometra; species Spirometra erinaceieuropaei. The sequence continues at coordinate 1,107,624 of CACRXP010000041.1, read as the reverse complement.
TACTGGGACTCCCTTGTGGAGTTTCCTCTTCAGTCTACTCCAGTATGCCTCAGTGGCATTGGTGTGCCGTCTGGTGGTAGGGTTCTTGAAGTTCTTTGCGTGGTTAACATAGAAATGTAGATAACCTTCTGAGGGAAGACGATTATACGCCTTCCACTCGTCCGTTAGCACTATATGGCCTTTGGCGACCCATTTTCTAATAACGGAAAGGAGAGCGGGCCAAATTCGTTCATTTACCTGTTCAAATAAGGCTTTCCGTCGGGCAGTATCGTACATCCCTATAAGGCACCACCCATAAAACCCCTATTACCACCTGCCCCGTAAGACAGGCTGCTTTGGTTAGGCGGATTTTCTTGGGTGCCATCTCCCGATTGTTACCCAGATTGTGACAGACACGAAACGACTTAAAAGGCGACAACCGGGAGCTGCTGGAGTCAGTAGTTTCCGGTTTTTAAACGAGTAATTGGCGTGATGAACCCCTCCAAGTTTACTAACATTTAGAACAAGATTCGAGGCTGTCTTCCCAGGAAGTTTCAAAAACAACACTTCTGACAATGAACTGACTGGCTTAGGAGCTGCCTCACTCAATAAAATCACGGGATTCACATCAACCGGACATCCCCTACTAAAGGACCTAGACAACACCTTGCAGGCGAAAAGGGCACGCTGTGCGGCGACAGTGGGGAACGAGCTTTCATTGGAAAACAAGCATGTGTCCTTCTGAAAGCTGGATGAACTGAATGAATTGACCTGGCCCTGACGTAGGAGGGATGCGCTTGCCACAAGGTCAGTTGAAGACTAACAAGATAGCGATGGGGCTGGAAGGTGACTGATACCAGGTAAAACTAAAATATGAACAGCCAATGAGGTTATAAACTGAAAACTCGGTACGAGAGAGGGCAGTTCCGAGGCGGCTGTTCAAATGAACCGCTTTTTCACCTCAGACAAGCAATTGTTGTTTACCCTGCTCGTAAGTAGTCTGACAGGTTGTTCGCCCGCTCGATCCCCTCTTTATCCCACGTCTTAGTTTGCCACCTTATGTTATGCAAACGTCAGCAGTGATGCCCGACATTGAGCTGACAGCTACGACCACGAATGTCATGAAGACTACTCAATCCCGTACATGGCAGACGGCAAGGTCAACATTTACACACCTCGATATTGATGGCTTATCAAAGTAAATTACTGAACCGATGGATCAGCACCGAGAAGAAAACCAACAAGGAATGGGCCGCAATCGGCTAAATTTCCCTAGTAGTTTAGGATAAACAGCCTGGAGGTAATGAATTGCCCTCCGAAACTCCGACTACTTCTATCGGGAAATTGGTAAGGACGCGGTATGCGACCACACTAAGGGAAAAAGTTGCATCCTAGGGCTCAGTTCATTTACAGATATTTGCAAAAGAGCCCACATACCAGGAACCTGATCCCCGAGGAATGATGAAGGTTCATATTGAGCCAACTGTGAAAAACTGGGCGCCTCGGTGGGATTCGAACCCACGCAGTACGGGGAAGGCTTTAGTACAGCCAACGTTCTAACCACTTGAGCTACGGGGCCCCGCCGGACGACGCGAGTTTAATCCCATTCGGGTCAAGTTACCCGCCCAACCTACTGCAGCGTCTGGAATCCACCAAATCTGATACAGTAAGTTGGCTGCAAAAGCAGGATTCACCTAGAATCCACCAGATGACTACCAGGCACACGTAATTCACAGATGTTTTGGGTTCGAATCCCACCGAGGCGCCGAGTTTTTCACAGTTGAGTCAACATGAATTATTCAAAATCTGCCAAAACATCTATGAATGATGAAGTTATCAAAACATCTGACAGCGCGAGCAAAAGTTGAGCATTTGTCGCAGTTTTCCCGGTTTGTTTTTACAAGAGAAGCAGATTATATTCCAGCTAGTTATGACAGCGTGGAGGCGTCAATTATAAAAGGCGAGGACGCAATATGCTATGATGACCTGGTTTTTGTTTCCTGAGTGGAGTCGCATACTGCGTCCTTGCAGGGAAATTTGCCTCCAAAAAAGCTAGCCTCGGCCAAGAAACAACAGAGGAGTTTGCGGCCGTCAACGTCCAGTGGCGATGGTCATCTTTTTTTTTATCCGCAACTAGTTTGACCAAATAAGATCCTTTTCGGATCGAAAGTCACAAATCTTACCTGATAAGAAAATCACTGTGACTAACTTAACACGAAATTGTCTCAAATACAAAACCTGGGTTCCCATCAAAGCATCCCCGATAAGGCGGGTTTGCGACCAGGCTCACGTGTACCCGACACATATTCGCCACTTCTACTCGATAAACAGTGCAGAAGACAATTACGTGTGATACCGTGAACCCGCGACATGGGGCTGACTAAATCAGTAGTAACATTGTCGCAAGTAGCTGCAAGTAAACCACTGCACTTGGACGTTCGGGGACAAAATGGGTTCACAAAAAACAGTACCCCTAGAGAGAGGAGTGGAGGGGAAGAGAGGAGAGGAGAGAGTGAGAGAGAGAGAGGCGGTAAAGGCTACCATCTGGGCCTTCTCAAAACAAGATATCCTTATAAAGTACAGTGGGAAAAAAGTGGACGTACTTTCAAAATGTCCAGGCATATCACGCCATGACTGTTGATATTGCAATGATAAATTCGAGTCTTGAAGGTGACCTTCGGTGGTTTAAATGGGTAATCCAAAGGGAAGTGGATATCAAGTAGGAAGATGCCACTCTCGTAGACAGAGCCGGGGGGACCCAAAATCGTGGAAACCCACTCGTAGAGGTTCTCGCCGCGAGGAAATGCACTGAAAAGTGAGGAACGGGTCAGGCTAATTCACTTACCTGCAGTTTGGTGGGGGATCTGCAGTAATGTCGGCAAGCTCCTTCTGAATCCTTAAAAAGAAGATGGTTAGAAGTAAAGGGCACAAAGATGCCAAAAATTGTGTGTATAAGAAATGGAAAGAGCCCTCAGGACTCGTTATTTATAATGAAAATGCTTATCCCTGCGAGATAATCTAGGACCGAAATGCGCCCAACCATGACAATGATCGGCATGTGGGAAGACGTCATGGCATGAAACCTAATGGTGGCTTCTGGGTTTTGTGTAGAACAGTAGGTCAGCTGCGGGTGCCTAACACCGGGTCTCAGCAACTGCCTAATGACATGGGGACCGTCGTCTGAAGCTGAGATGCGCTTCTCGAATAATGTAGACCACCACGAGGAGTTACGACAAAAAACGAGCATGGCTCAAATGTACCACTCGTGGAGATTCAAAGCAACCTGCCTTAGAAGGCAATATCATGTGTAAAACCAAAAAAGCCCCACAAAATTCACTGCAGTCCCTCACCAAGACGTGAGGGACCCACTATTCCGCTAAAAAATCACGGCGCTTAGTTGCCCTCCGCTGATGAGTGGAGGGAAGGTTAACGACGGAGAAAATGCCCGGCTGTTCACCATGGTCACGGCTGATTATTGTAGCCAAACGACTCGAATAGCAGGCGCAATGCATTGAGCACGAATCTCCAAAGGCTCCAGGGTACTTTTCTGTCAGTGACTAGTAATGACTGATCTCAGAGTTAGTGCGATGGCAAAATAAGGTCTGATCTCCTTCTTTCACATGTACTCAGGGAGAATTCAGAGGTTGGCCTAATAGAGACAGGCGTATAAATTACTTCTCCAGGGGAAGCTTGGGAGGCAGCCTTAGAGGGCCGCCAAACTCGCGTTCCCTGGTACTTATCAGCGACACTTCTACTGCAGCTGGTCTTACATAATTACCCCACACATCCTTTAACTGTGTCTTCATCCACTTTCTAAACTCTGGAAATCATCTACCTACCTTGCGCTAAACAAGGATAGGGGCAAAGACACACAGTCTGCGGGGACTGACAAGAGCAGCCTAGACGTAATTCGTGATTATTTACAATGTCGCCATCACGGGAGTACCATTAAGCAATATCGCCGAGATCTTTCAACTGCTCTAATTGACTGTTTACACACTTCCCAAGGTAGACGAAAGGAGGCGACACAACTATATTGTTAACGTGATTAGGCATGAAGCAATCGGAAAATCACCCAGTAACTGGTCGTGGAAGGCGCGTTTTGTTTCCGGCAAGGGATATCTACTTTTATTTCGTTGGAACATATGGACCCATTGACCGAAATAACGTCCAAGAAACAACCCGAGTAAATAGTATAATTTGACGCTCCCAGAAGTTAAAAATTCGTACTATATGGCGGAAAAAAGCATATGACGAAGGCCGTAAGAATTTTGCCACAACCGCTGAGCGCTTTTTCTCCGCGGAGCCTCTTGACTAGCTGAGACGATACGTTAGCCATAATTCTCCATGATTGAGAATTCCAAGGCGCGGGAGTGGCAAAAATTACGGCTGGTTGCACAGCAAAAAAAAACATCGCCTCAGATTTAGCGTCGCTTTTTGCTGACATCACGTGGAGGCCACCGACATGTCAGTCGAACCCTATCTGCAGGGAACCTACCGCTGTAGTGGCGGTGGCTGTGGCGGCGTCGTCTCGCCGGCCGAAATAACAATACTGGTAGTGGTAGCAGCAGCTGCAGTGTTATTAACAGTAGTGAAAGACAGGTACTTGTCCGAGAACGAAATAGTCACTGGGTAGCGGTTGTGGGGGGACTTGACATTTAACTACAGCGCGTGGGCAGGACTGATTAACGATTCCACACATGCTGAAGCAGGCCAAACGGTTTCCATGATATGCTGTAGATGCACAAGGCCGGGGCGTCTGCTTCCACTTGCCACACTCAAGTTACATTTTAGCCACATTCTGTTCAGATTGGCAAAGTTGAGAGATCCGGGTTGATTATTTGAAGAAGGTGGGCTCACCGGAACAGGTTTATTAGGATGCTGACGTTTCGAAGAGCTTGGTCGGCTCTCCATTGCCAAAGCGTAAAATGCACTCAATCCACCAGAGATCCCAAGTGGCGTGTCACGTTGGACGGCCTCATGCTAGTCGATTTTTTCCTTTTTTTTTCTCTCTCCTCTCGCTGCCGCGGCCTATCAGGGGATGGTTGACTGGTGTTTTGTCTGCGTGCATTGTGAGTCACCACTCCGCCGGAGGGGAGGTGACTGAACCAGTGTCGGGTGGTCGGTCTGGCGGTGCTTCTTCTTCTTCACCGAGTAAACTCGCCGTCGGGCTGTCTCCGTATGGCCTCCTTAAGCCCGGTGTGGTCGTTTGGTCCTGAGCTCTACGATTGTGATGACGTAGGACTTTGTAGGCTGTAGGAAGGTCCAGATGCCTGTTGATAGAGTGGGCATCGGAGAACCACGCCTCGAGAGTTAGCCGTTCGGCTTTTGTGTTGCCCCGGCCTAAGATGGTAGCTCGCTGGAGATCGAAAGTATGCCCAGTTTCTCCAACGTGTGTTGCTAATTGAGAGTTCGGGTCTAACCTCCGTGTAGTCGATTTGTGCTCTTGTAGGCGAGTCTGCAATTTCCGCCCAGTTTCTGCCACATAGTTGCTGTCGCCCTCATTGCCATTTGTTTTGTAGATGACTGCTGAAGTTTCAGCGGGTGGCAATGGGTCCTTAGGTTGCATCAGGCGGCGTCGAATTGTTGCCTGGGGTCGATAGGCTATGCCTACTCTGGTGGGTTGTAACAATCACGAGACCGCTTCAGAGACCCCTTTAACGTAGGGAATGGCCCTCCATACTTCAGGTTGCTGCTCATTTGGCCGTCGTCTGTGCGTCCGACGTCTGCTTCTCTCGATAAAATGTCTGGGGTATCCATTGGCTGCAAAAAGGTTCTGAAGATACATTCGTTCGCCTCTTTTATCTTCTGGCGTGCTGCAATGTGTTTCGACTCTTTGGAATAGAGTGCGGACACAGCTACGTTTGTGAGACAGAGGATGGTTGCTGTTGAAGTGTTGGATCTGCTCGTGTCGGTGGATTTCCGGAATACTGCGGTTTGAAGTTGTCCAGTTGTACACCGACGCACAAGCACGTCAAGGAATGGCAGTTAGTTGTTCGTTTCTGCTTCAATCGTAAATTGGATATCCGGGTCGACCGAGTTTAGTAGTTCCTTTAGATGCTCAATGTCAGTTGTTTTGACAACGACGAAGGTATCATCGACATAGCGAGCCCAGAACTTTGGTTGATACTTGGTCACATTCTGTTTATCCGGATTCCTATGGACAGCAGAACGCGAGGGTTTGGACCTTCCTCGGGCGTGGTGATGAAATGGTCTGGTCCGTGATTGACAAAGCCTAGGAACTAGTCAGTCGACTGTTCGTATGACTGCCCCTGAGACACACAGCGATGAATTTTGCATTTGTTAAGAGTATGACGCCGGTGTATTCAGGAATTTAGATGGCATTAGGTGGTTAACGTAGTTTCTTCGCTACTCTAAGACCCTCGTATGACAGAGCTACTGAGCATGTTGGGGACGAAAGAAACAACTGTCCAGAAGCTGGTGACGAAATGGCTCTTTTGAAGCATTAGACATATGGCCCAAAATCGTGCCCCAAAGGCAGCGATTAAAAACACTTCTGTTCGACGATTCGTCGAATACTTGAAATGGCCTAGACTGTCCAATCGGTATAAGCAACTTCACTACAGGACCACATTACTGGCTGTATGAACTCCCAAATTCCGTATTTCGATAGATAGACTTAATCAGTACGCCTCCATACACATAAAGATTTTAAAAGATAAGCCGAAAGAATCAAGGAAAGAACGGCGAGACCAACAAAATCTAACGGATCTTGTTTATGTATGTGCATTTACTTTTAATGTGTTAGTAAAAAAGTACTGCATTCAGGTCAGAAGGGAGCCTACGTCACTTATGTTGCCGACCAGCATGAATGCAGGTCAGGTCGAGCAAATGTATGCGTCAACTGGCGGAGAACGAACGGATTTCGGCTAATTTAACGAACCAAAAGTTGCGGAGTTAGAAACACGTGAGGCATATGACTACAAAGGAAATTCAGCTTGTGCGTCAAGAGACATTGTCAGGGGTTTTTTCTAAGCCAGCCATTTTGAAGTCGGAAACATAACCAACGCCGAAGTGGGAACGAGAAACGAACCTTTGCAAGGTGTCAATTTCCCACGGATTGTAAGTAAAAAAGTGGATACAGTAAGATAAACAGGCTAACACAACGTATGCTACTGCCTAACCCACTAGCTTGGCGCAACACGACCGGTCAGATCTAGCTAGGCAAGAAATCAGGTGATGGCCTGCCGTTCCTTTTACATCGCATTACAGCAATGATCACATTTCACCACATTCCGTAAACTATGCGATTAACATTTGGCGTGCAGTCGAACCACAAGCGAGAATTGTGATGAAGAAGCTTCACGACAAAAACCGCGAAACCCATTTGGGCTGCCGACAAAGCGCGCTTAGCAGTAGCGTGCCGTGACGTCAGACAATCCCACAGTTAGTTTGTCGGATTAACGCGCGGCAGTAAAGGAAAAACTTCGAGCAGTAGCGTGGCTGAGCTTAAAAACAGAACGGGTGGAGGGTCCAAGAGACGGGGTGTAAGGCGAAGTAAACATCTGCGCGTCGTTTAGTTACATAGCGAACGGTAAACTCAAAAGGAAATAAACTTTCAACTAGACGAATTTTCTACTTCTTAGCATTATGAGCTACCTACAGCTACTTTCGAGGGCTCAAATGCTGATGTCCTTGATGACAGCCAATATAGAAGTTTGACAATGTAACCCCGTCATCATGGTCATCCCCAGCCATTACCCGGGATACCATCATCATAAGCCACACGCCGTCACAAGAGCGTTGGTTCCGCGTTCCCTGTGTAAATCCTTGGTCAAAGTACGTTGTGGACCGAGGGTGTGGTGGTACGCTCAGGTGCGGGTTTTCGCCGTGCCAGCCACCTGCGCCCTATCCCAGCTCCGGCACTTGGACATGGCGACTGCGAACCGCCATAAGATAAGTCTGCTTGCCACTGGTGCATTCTGTTTAGGGTTCTTGAGCCAAAAAGCAGGAGAAGACAACCTCTAACAGACAATTTCAACGGCTTTTGGGGACTCGTCTGTATTCAAACTCGCCAAGAAACCTCATGAAATGTGCGACTGCAACATTACGATCCACGCTACGACATTCGCGGGAACCCATGTGCTCCGCAACCCTGCCCGGCGACGCGGGTTAATAGTATGTGAGCTAAACTACTCAAATGGGAACAAACTCTCGGTACCGGATTCTGGGATGTGCGAACGTTTCAGCACCACGGTACACAAAATCTGACGGTGCGTGGTCCTTACCAGTACAACGTGGATGTCTGCTGCCTGTCTGGAGTCTGAATCTCTGACCCAGACGCTGGGGAAACAAAGGTCACGGGAATCAAGAACCATGGCGGACCACGCGACTCTTCTGGTAGACACAGTGGCTATCGTCCTCTCAGAACAATCAAACCGTGCACTGCTTTTGCGGAAACCAATGCCCGGATCGCCTACGTGCGACTGAAGGGTCACTTAACGAATGTCTGTCTTCTCCGTGTACGCGTCAACATCAGCTGTCAAATAGTGCGATAAAGATATCTTCTACTCACATCGGCAGGAGTTACTTGAAAGACTCCTTCGCCCTGATTTGCTGATTGCTACCAGGGACTGGAATTGCCAGACTGGATCCAGCGACTTCTCAAACAGTCACCTTACCGGCCGCTTAGAGTTTGGCCCTCAATGAGACAATGGAGAGAATGCTGAATTGTTTATCAGAACCGACTGTTTGTCACCAACATGCGCTACCAGCATCGACACAAACATCTGCTGAACTGGTATTCCAACGACTTTCATACGGCCAGTCAGACCAACCGCATTATACCTAGCTCAAGGTTCCGCAAGTGGGTCGAAGATAGCGGATCGATACTTGGCGCTGATACTGGTAGCGTCCATGGATTTAACCATGTTCTCGTTCGCATACCCCCGAAAGTTCGCCTCTCACTTACATCCAAAATGCCACGTGCGAGACGCCTTAGTTTCACAAAATTTCGAAAACCGCCACAACCAAGGCCCTGAGCACGGAAATCCGGTCCCGTTTTACGACCCGAGCAGACGGAGAAGGCAGTGGCCAATTATCATCACTAAAGTTGAGTTTGTGGGACAGCTGAGGAAATTTTTGGACTGACCCAGCGGCGCCGCAGTAACTGGATCAGCGGAAGAACCCTATAACTGTTAGCCTAGACAGCTCGAGCTAGGTCCTGCTACGATGCTTCCTTCCGCCAACTCCGGAAAATGATGCCAAAGTCAGTTAGGGATGACCTGTAGGAATATTGGGCTGAGACAGCCACCTCAATGGAGCGGGTCTCAGAAGTTGCTGGCATTCGAAAACTCTGCCAAAGTATCCGCAAAGTTAGTGATAAACCCTAAACATCTAGTGACTGTTCATGATGTGAATGGCAGCCTTATTGCTAACAACTCGGCCAGGGTCGATCGGTAGCGTAAGCACTTTGAGCAATTTGGATAAGCAACCCACAACATCCTCGTTCTCGTCTGCAGCGGAGTTTTATCCCTCTCCAGCCTATGCAGTGTTGTGCGAACCCACTTCTAAGGGAAAGTTGTCGATGGAATAGTCTGCACAGCAATAAAGCGTCCAAAGAGGACGGCGTTATTGCTGAAATCTACAAGTCTTGTGTCAACACTGACGCCCTGGCTCCATAAGATGATTGAGTAAGCGTGAAGAGATGAGGTAGTTCCTAGTGACTGGAAGTCAGGCATCCTTGTGCACTTCTTCAAGCTACATCGGCGTTGCTCATCTCAGACGATTCCAGTCTGTGTGTGACTCCAGGACAAGGCCCAACCAAGGCGAATCCCGAGTTGGGCGTGGATGCGTGGGTCATACACCGGCACTGAGGCGCATTCTAGAATTCTGCTACGGCTACCGGCAACCGACGGCCGTCTGCTTTGTCGAATTCGTCGTTATATCTGATTTCGTTCGTCGCGAGTCCCGGTGGCGAATAGTGGGACTAGATAGTGTGCCGGCCAATTCATCGCCACAGCCAAGGCCCACTATCTCTCCACCGCTGCGCGAGCACTCTTCCATAACAACCTCTCCCAACCATTTCACATTCGGCCTGTCGTCCGATAAGGTTGTATCTTGGCGCCCATTCTGTCCAACCACGCCATTGACTGGGTTCTCAGAAGATCCCTATGTGGTTTTGACGATGTGAAGTTTGCACCCCGACACTGGTTGACTAGTCTAGACTACAGTCTGTGGTGCCACGGGTGAATGAAGTTGCAAAATCAGTCGGTTTATCCCTAAACGCTGGAAAGACCAAACTATTTTCAAGTTGTATCCCTGACTAAGCGAAGGCACCTCTCGAGAGTAATAGGTGTCAAGTGGATGATGTTGTCAGTTTCAAATAGTTCTGGGTGAGACCGCTGCCTCAATGTAGCATTCGAGTCCGTCCGTCATGGACCCTGGTGAAGAAATGGAGCTCGACATGCTGGCGACAATTACAGCTGTAAGCAGAGCCTACTACCGCCCTACAGCCGCCGTTTTTGCCGTTCGATACCTGGCCAGGCGTTCAGTTGCAAGATGTGCCGTCACTCATTCCATGTAAGTACGACCTCAATTGGATTTTGAAAAATGCACACGATTTTAATAATGCCACAGGTGTACTTGGAGGCTACCTGACTAGGCCCGATAATGTTAGCGATATCGCCCCCCTCGACCAGTCTTGACAACACAAAATATGGGTCCGGGTCACTCGTGACCACGGACTGCCAAATTTAAGTGACTAATTTCAAATGCCCAAGACCGGAGTCCATGCCCAGTAAACAGAGCAAGCACAGGAACAATAATTAAATAAATGCAGCTCACGAGAATGCATACATTTCGAGGCGACAATAACGTACTCAGATTTAAATTGTCACTAAATACTTAATGTACTAGACATTCGTTCAGTCAGACCATATATAGGTTTGCGAATCAGCCGTTGCGAGCGGAAGACGACCAAAGTTGGAATAATTTAGATGCGGTTCGGGCATTCGCGAAAAGTACACCGAAGAATCCTCGAATGCAACAGTCGACACCCATTGCGACATTGCAGGGATACCTCAGACTACCCACAACATAAAGTCTGATAAAGCCTTCTCTCGTCTCCCTTGGCTAATGCCTCAACCGGATGCGGCAACGGAGTCAGCACAAAATCCGGTTTAAACCGGTCCGTCCAAATATGAGCGCGATCATTAGTCAGCCCGCTTCACTGGAATAGAATGTAATCCGAGTTCACCAGAGTCGATTCCGCAGGTTGTCGTGCTTAGATGGGCACTATGTGAAGGTATCAGTAAGCGCGACCAGAAACGGCCAGAAGACAGCCGCGTTGTGAACCCTTTTGGTTTTGCTATATGTACATACAAGGTGCTGAGAAAGTGTGCCTTAAACTGCCTATTTCCAGATATTATGTAAAATAAGAACTACGTTGACTGTTGAAACAATAGAGACGATATCGTCTCCATATGACTCAGGCATTGAAAAGCAACCGGAACCATACTGCACAAGCAATCAAACATTTAACATGATAAAAGCATCATAAAAAGTGTTACATACTAACCTTTTAAGGCTCGTGTTCATGGACTTTGATTTCATAGCTACGGCGGGTGAAGCTTTTGGAGGCGTATCGACACCTGAACTATTTGGTGAACCACTAGGTCCTCCATTAGAAGCCTGGGAGTAAGACCGCTTGAGAATCGTCCTGCCGTGCGTTGATTTTGACATCTCCAGTGGCCCCAGGCCCCTAACCAGCACGAAAGAGGATAAAGCGATTCTAGTGGGACAGTTAACCAGTGAGGCCTATAGAGATGATTCATTCAAACACTACATTGGTTCGATAAATGTTTACTTAATTCTATGAGACAAAAGACTACTCCATTTCCTAAATAATCAGGAGTAATATTTCACGGGCTGCGTGTACGTATAGCATGTAGAAGCATCGTCTTACTGGCCACAGTCTCCATTGACCTGTAGCCGCCCGTCCTCACGGTCGTCGACGCAGCCATTTGCCCGTGCTGCCTACGGTCCGCCTACGCGCGTAACTCCATCTGTGACTTGAGACCCTGTGGCACTTGGCAATACTCTCCTCTCCGCTTATTGACCACAGCCGAACGCGGTTCGGATGCATCCACTTGCCTGGTTAGAACGCTGGTTACGCCTGAGTAAACTTTATCCATTTGACTGTCTTCCTTGCATTCTGGTTTTGGGGCCTCCAAGCTGTTGACAGTCACATTTTGAAAAGCTGTAAAACCAGACTTTTTTCCATCCTAATCTGCTCAAAAGCAACCGATCCTTTATCTTCGTGATTCTGGTACGCATGGCAACCCCCGAACGGTTTGTGATGCCCACGCCTAAATCTGTCGCAATGCGTTCAGTGGACTCGGACACATTCTTTATATACGGTAGTGAGTGGTAGATCATTGGTGTCCCTCTTCCTTTGTCCGTCGCGAGGTCGTACGAATGAAGCGACCGATGAAATTCTTTGGATAGCTATTCTTTGCAAAATGGTCCCTGAGCTGCTGCTGCGCTTGAACACTTCATTGCGGTTGCTACGGTGAAATTTTACTCGATCAAATAGCGCCCAAACGTAGATCCCTTCGTGCACCACCGGGTGGTTGTTATGATAGCAGAAGATCTGGGTTGTGTTAGCCGCCTTCCTATACATTGTATTGTTGAGCTTACCACGAAGTCTACACTTGAAGAGCACGCCAACGAAGGAAACTTTCACAGACTCCCCTTACTCTCTTGTAAAGTGAGTGTCAAGGAAGGAACTGTTGAGCAGCTCTTAAAAACCCGGCAATCTGACCTTCTGAATAATGAAAAGTATCTTCCATGTGTCGGCGTCAAAACGCAGGTTTGAGGGTAAGGCGTTCCGTGTGTCATTTGACATCCCAGCCAACCATGAGATCGTCAGTGTAGCCGTACAAAGAGGATGGACCACGTAAAACATGGTCGACGGACCTTTGGAACCGTTGGGCGACATCGAGATAAACGAATGTCATGTAGATTAATTGGCAGGTGCCAGAGGCAGGACTGATGGTTGTTTTAGGGATAACTTCTGGTGCGACAGGCATCTTGGTGGAGAGTGTGTACGAGGTCGATCTTCAAGAAAACCGCTTTGCCAGAAAAGTCTCCGGCAAAATCTTAACGACGAGACACTGCGTAATGGTCGGGAAGGGTTGGATTGCTGAGGGCATGGTAGTTGCCACAGGGTTACCAGTCGCCTGATTTCACCTTGGCCACCATGGGCAGAGGGGGTGCCCATGGGTGTTCGGACAGTCGGATGATGCCCAGTTCCCAAATGTGTTCAAAGTCCGCCTTCGCAGCCAGCAGGCAGGCCGGCGTCAGTCGCATAGGCTGAGCAAACGCATTACGACCCGGAGTGTGGACCTGCCCCACAGCATCGCGTTGGACGTTGACACTGCAAAACTAATAGTTGGTAATGTTGTGATGTCGGAGGAGGGAATATTGCTAGGGGTGAGCAGTATCTAGATACAGAAAAGACAAGTCGCAGTAGGTTGTGAAAGGAGTCAAGCCGCGAAAAAATGCCAGTTTTCCGGTCGAGTACTTAGGCACACCAGCAATCCACTAGATCAAACTCGGTTAGAAAGTCCGAACTAATGATTGCATAGGGGTCATTGGCAGCCACAAATATTCAGGAGAATAAACGATGAAGGCCGATGTTCAGGTTGAGAAACAGGTTGTTGGACGTGGGAATGGGGAAAGAGGTGGCAGTCCGGAGATGAAGGACAGATTTGCGGAATCGGTGGTTGGCTGGATTGTAAGGGACAAAACCGATCTATCCTTCTGCGTCCCTGGGGAAAAGTCTGAGAGTCAGACTGTCGCAGACGTAGAAGGCGCGACAAGAGTCGAACTGAGTGGTTGCACTGGCCTTCAAGCTGACCAGTTTCGACCGTTGATCCTGCTTCGGATTGAAGGAGCTGAGAGAATTGCAGTGTCTACCTTTGTCACCAAGTGTGGTATGATAGCAGCAAGTGGTCATTGTGGCGGACAGACATGAAGTATGTTAGGGGATAAATGAACCCCATGCGCTCTGAGTTTAAAGGGAGGCTGTCTGTTGCCGAGGAGAGGGTAAAGCAAACTCCAGATTCGCCAATTTCGGCCTCAGGTTCGAGAAAGGGGATGCAAGAGATGTTGAGGGAGTTAAAAATGCAAAAGGAAGGGGAATGCATCCCCACTGACCAGTTGGCCATCAGAGAGAAATGGGTGGTTGAAAGAAAGTCAGAAGCGGGTATCAAAATATGTTACACATTTGGTGGATATTTGCAAATGTTAAACACCTGCTTTTTGAGCAGATTAGGATGGAAAAAGTCTGGTTTTACAGCTTGTCAAAATGTGACTGTCAACAGCTTGGAGGCCCCAAAACCAGAATGCAAGGAAGACAGTCAAATGGATAAAGTTTACTCAGGCGTAACCAGCGTTCTAACCAGGCAAGTGGATGCATCCGAACCGCGTTCGGCTGTGGTCAAT
>CACRXP010000041.1:1060081-1085463 GCA_902702965.1 Spirometra erinaceieuropaei | reverse complement strand
ATCACAAACTACTACAATGGGCAACGGACAAACTTCTCTGCCAGAATGTTACCTTTGGAACACGGGTCAGGGAAGGGCAGCAGTCGAACTGCCTTGATCTTATTTTTACCCGAGAGGAGGAAAACGTGTTAGACCTGCAGGACCGACAGCCATTAGGGTCAAGCGACCACATCACGCTCTACTTCGAGTACTCACTGTTTTACAAACCCGCCCACCCCGAGAGGTGGGAGAGAAACATTTGGAAAGGTGACTATTCTCTCATGAGGAGGGAAGCGGCAGCTGTATCATGGGAGACTGAACTGCATGGTCGAGCAAACGATAACTGGAATACTTTCAGTTCCTTACTGAAAGAGATTGTTTATTCCAATTGTCCTCTTAGAAGGAAGACAATGACAAACCGCCCAAAATGGATAAACCCGGACTTGAAGGCCTCTTTCAGAAAAAGGAATCGTCTGTGGAGGCGTTACAGACAAACTGGCTCCGACGAACACTTACAGGAATATAAGCGGCAACGAAACGTCTGTAAAAGTGAGGCCTCAAAGCTGCGAAAGAAGTTTGAACTAAACATACTCCGAAATTCGTTGGAGCATCCGAAAATTTTATATGGTTATATACGAAGTACTAAAAGGACTCAGGAGCTAATCCCTGCCCTTGGGTCTGCAGATGGAAAAGTGGAGATTGATGACCAGGTTAAAGCGTCCCTCCTTTCCGACTTCTTTCAGTCCGTCTTCACCCGAGAACCTAATGCTATATTTGCCCATCCATCCATTCGCCAAACAATCTCTCCTCCCAGTACCCTTCCCCATCCTATCTCCTCCCTACCCTCCTTAACCGAGGAACCACTCTTTTCATCTACCATTGTTAGGGCCGAGCTACTCCGGTTGAAACCTGCCAAATCGCCTGGCCCAGATAGAATTCCCGCCCTAGCACTTCGTGAACTTGCTAATGAACTGTGTAAACCCTTATCCGCAATATTTCAAAAGTCATTTGAAGACGGCGAGCTACCGGAAGAATGGAAGTTCGCACTCATTACTCCGATCCATAAAGGAGGCTCAAGACTTGACTGCGGAAATTATCGTCCTGTCAGTCTTACTTGCATCGCCTGTAAAATAATGGAACGCATTATCAAAAGACACTTGATGAAATACCTGGAACAGAACAAAATATTGTGCGATGCCCAACACGGCTTTCGTCCAGGGCGCTCCTGCTTAACGAGTGTTTTTTACTCACACGAGAAATGGACACGAGCTACCGATAAGGGTTTTCCAGTAGATGTCATATTTTTTGACTTCAAGAAGGCCTTTGACAGTGTCCCACACAGGCTTCTTTTACAGAAGATCTGGGATGTAGGAATTCAAGGGAGAATGTTTAAGTGGATCAGGAGTTTTCTGTCCTCCAGACTACAAAGAGTCGTCGTTAGTAATTCTGCCTCGGAATGGGTAAAGGTGGGAAGTGGTGTCCCACAGGGTTCTGTCTTAGGCCCAGTACTCTTCCTGATTTATGTTAATGACTGTATCAGCAAAGTGAATTGCGAGGCTCTCATGTTCGCGGATGACATAAAAATATGGAGTGAAGTCAAGTGTGATGATGACGCAGAGAAGTTGCAGTCGAACATCAACAAACTGTGTGCTTGGTCGAACAGATGGCTTTTGAAGTTTAACGTGTCCAAATGCGTGGTTTTGCACCTGAACACCGGCCGCAATGCCTCTCCCAAACACCAGTACTATATTGACGGGACGAGGTTAGAAACTGTGGAAAGACACAGAGATCTGGGTGTATGGACGACCACAAATCTATCGCCATCAGAACACTGCAGAAAGATGGTCCAGAAGGCAACTAGTACTCTACACTGGATCAGACGTGCATTTAAAATATTTCCTCCTGAACTCTTCGAAAGACTCTTTGGTGTCTTTGTAAGACCTCATCTAGAGTATGGAATGCCAGCAGCTTCACCATGGATGAAGAAGGATATCAACTTACTCGAACAGGTGCAACGCAGAGCGACAAAGATGGTCGACGGTCTAAAGCATTTGTCTTATCAGGAGAGGCTAAATTTGCTTGGCCTATTCCCTCTCTCTTATAGACAAATAAACTGCAGTCTACTCTGGACGTTCCGGATTGTTCGCGGCCAGGGTTGCTCATTAAGGGCAGAGGACTTCTTTGAGTTCGCCCGTACAAACCAACTACGCGGCCATGCATTCAAAGTGGGGAATGAGCGAACCCGTTTAGACCGACGAAAATTTTCTTTCAGCCAGCGGGTTGTCAGGCCGTGGAACTCGCTTCCAAGCGAGATGGTGACGGCTGACACAGTTTATGTGTTTAAAAGAAAACTTGCTCGTCTAGTTTTCGACAGAAATCGGCTTGTACAGCATGACTATGCTCAGCCAGTTTTGCAAAATCTGTCATATACAATCTTCCGCACCAATTTACAGTGACCCCATGCACTACCTTATGATTACGATTGAACTGTGACCCAATCACATTTTAAATGCCTGCAATTTTATTTTATTTTTGAGTATGAATCTGCGAAAGCACTGTACATAAATAGGGTCATCAAGGGCTCTGCCTGTAACCCTTCAATATACATACATACATACATATACATACATACATCTCTCAGCATCATTAGTTTTTCTCCTGAACCTATTCAAAAACTGATAAACCATCTTCCTAACTCTCACTCAGTAGATACGGACAATGTCCCAAACTCTCCTTTAAAACAGCTAAGAGATTGTCCCTCCTCTGCTTAGCAAAATCTTTTCAGTATTCCTTGTAAATGGCTTCCTTCCTGACTATTGAAAAACTTCTATTATTATTCCTGTATTTAAGTCTGGCTGTCGTTCTGACGTACAGAACTATCGAGGCGTCCATAAAACACCCTCTCTCGCCAAAACCTTTGAAACAATTATCGCCTTAAAAATTACCGATTTTTGCATAGCCAATCAAGTCATTAGCCCTTCCCAGCATGGTGTTTTACCAGATCGCTCTTGTGAAATATGCCATTTATCGTCTCTCAATCTACTTACCTCTCTTCGTAATGACCATCTATCTGTTGTCGTTAATTATTTTGATCTTAGTAAAGCCTTTGATAAAGTGCCACATAAAAGACTCTTGGTTAAATTAGAAGCTATGGGAATTAGCAGTCCACTAATAGACTTTATCAAGTCATACCTGTCTAATCGTAAAGAAAAGGTTTTGATGGGATCTTCACTTTCCAGTGAAAGCCCTATTAAAAGTGGTGTCCTACAAGGCACCGTTTTAGGTCCTCTTTTGTTCTTGCGTTACGAAAATGATATCTCGGCAGCAGTTAAACATTCTCAATCATTTATTTATGTCGATGATCTCAAAGGTGTATATTCTTTCGATAAATCTACAAGCCTTCATTGGCTGGAGCAAATCCATACTGACTTGCTCGCTCTCTCAGCTTGGAGCTCAAAATGGCTAATGGAATTCTCTTCGTCTAAATGTCGCTATATGTGTTTTGGACCCGAGAGGCTACCCCAAGCAGTGGTCTCTCAAGGCACACCTATGACTGAATGTACCACCATCAACGATTTAGGTTTAAGCTACACTAATAATCTTGATCACTCGCCACACGCTGACAGAATTACAGCCAAAGCTGCCCAGATATGTAGCTTTATTTCTTACAATTTCTATCTTCCTGAAATTAAATTTGTATGTTTGTGCTTCCCATTCTCGAGTATTGCTGCCCATTCTTTGGCTCGGTGAACGAGGCTAGTCGTTTAAAAATTGAAAATGACCAAAGACCTTTTCCTAAAAAAAACTTTTAGATAGGGAACATCCAAATAACTCCTACCCAGCTAGATGCCAGTTAATTAACCTAAACTTTTTATGGGTTCGAAGACTAGAAGCAGGCTTCTGTCTCCTCCTTCGCATTAATAATAGTTCATATCTTCCTCGGATCTCAGCCCTTACCCCTTGTAGTCGCCCATACAATCGTCGCAACTCTTCCTTTATTTTACCTCATTCAGCTTTCTCCACCTTTCTTCGCGCTTTCTTTTTTCGCTTCCAGATATACTTTCCACTGGAATAAGCTTCCAATAAATATAAGATCTTCAGATAGTCTACATACCTTTAAGAGAAGGTTACGCCTCTGCTAGTCGTAGCAGGCCATCAGCCGGCGAAATAGTCGACCAGTTGATTTATGGCGACATAAACAGCACTTCTGAAAAAGTAATTGAACAAGTTTTTAAACTTATTGGGGTAATAAGTTCAGAAACTGAGGAAATAATTAAGCGCCAGCATAATTTCGTACTGCGAAACATTCCGAACCACTTATCTGCTATGGAGGGAGCGCATTTGTTCCTAAAAAGTTGTGGCTTGAGTTTCAGTGTCGCACCAGCTAAGCGACTTCGCTCGCTTAACCGTAATGCGCCGATACTAGTTACCCTTTTCTCCATGATAGAAGTCGACTTTATCTTGTCGAGTAAGGAGATAACTAGAGAATTCTGCCGTAAATGGCGCTGCTCCGTTTCGCCAGACCTCACACCCCTGCAGCGAAGACTGAATAAACTAAAATCGGCAAAAACCAGCACCAAGATAATGACACCTACTGTCAGTCTAAATAAATCCTCTACAACACCATCTGCGGCATCTGCACATCACGGCATAGTCAATTCCGTAGTGAATTCGACTACTTTTAATGCTGAGCTCTTTAAACACACCATCACGCTTGGTATAAACACGCCTCTATCGACTCCCCCAGCAACCCCTAGTAAGCCTAAGCATGTGTCTAAGTCAAAGGCAAATCCAATTGCTGTCTCAGCCACTCGGGCACCCAATAAATCCGGCACAATTGTTAAATCTTTTCCTCCACAATCGGCTAATAGTGCCTCAAATACCCCAACTCAAAACGTAGCGAGTTTGTAACTGCCCTCCAGCCCTCATATCGAGGCATTTAGGCCGAATATGCCGATTTTTCGGCCGTTTAATAAAACTCTTGCTCCAATGAAAACAATGCGTCTCCCAACCCCTAACTTGTTTCCTCCACGGCCGTTTTACCAAATTAATTCCTCATGATAATGTCCATACTGAATCAGTTAATTCATCCGATCCTCAGTGTCGTCCCGGAGGGAATACGCTGCAGTATCTGCCCCGCTGATTTCCAGCTGAAAATAAGTTAACTAACAATGGTTACCAGTTCACCTGCCCGTCATTCCGTCCCCCAAGTCCTACGCATTTTTATCCACATCAGAAGTTTTCAATGCCACAAAATTTTTTGCAAAACCGAATGGTTGCATCCGGACCACTTGCTTCGTGGGCAGCCCAGAAATGGACGATGTAGCCCACTTCCCTCAGAAACAAACAGCCTTTACCTTCAAACTTTTTGCTTTAAATGCCAGATCCTTGCTTAATAAAATGCCTTTGCTTCAGACCCAGGTGTTCGTCCATTGTTCTAATATTGTTTTAGTAACTGAGACGTGGGCATCAGCCTCAGTAGTTGACTCCGAACTCTCGCTTCTAGGCTATAATTGCATCCGAAATAATCGCCAAGATAGCCGTGGTGGGTGCAGCTGCGTCAATGTTAAGCAAACACTTACATTTTTGCCGTTGGACCTCCCGTATTTTTCTGCAGTAGAAGGCAGCTATTGGCTCCAGGTTGCACTAAAAAATAAGTCCTTCTTACTCGTTGGCTGTGTCTATCGTCCTCCCAACGCCAACGACAATTTTGATCGATTACTCTCACAGGCATTTCATGCTGCGGCCGACTCAAGCTTTAAGTATCAGTTAGTTGCGGGTGACTTTAATCTTCCCGAAGTCCGCTGGTCTCCGCCTTCAGGCCCAAGAAAGTTCGAAGACTTTCTTGAGGCTGTAGATGTTGGGATGTGGAATCAAGTTGTCGATTTTCCCACCCGAGGCTCAAGCATACTTTACCGAATTTTCTGTAGAGGCTGCATGCCATCGTCGGTGTCATCCCTAGGCCCACTCGGGGGCTCAGACCATGACATAGTTGTTTCAACGTTGGAATTCGAGGCTGACGAAAAGTCGTCCCCAAAGTATAGCTTTTTCCGCAATTTCCGATCAACTCGCTCAACCGAATTATTAACACACCTTAATTCCTACGACTGGACTGACTTCTTCCTTAGTTCGGATGTAAATGTTTGCACTGCAAACCTGTACGAAATTTTGGATCCGCTTATTTCTCGTTGTGTTCCCCGTAAGAAAATTATTAATGTTAGGGATGAGGTTTTCCTACCCTTACCCTTTCGTCGCAGTTTGCGCAGGCCTTATCGTCGTTTCCATCTGCAGAACGATGTTTCTGTTCTGCCCTTGATTTTTTATATTTTTGATCGAGCTAAGAGATTGTCTGAAGAAAAACAGCTAGCCGAAGAGGTCCACTTTACCGAAAACCATTCGTTAAGTGTCTCGAATCTTTTCTCTAGAAAAATACGAACTCAGAGAAACACGCAGCATCCCATCCTACAAGACGCTCTCGGAAATCCCATAGTTGATGCCCAGTTAACCGCTGATAGCTTCAATGATTTCCTGTCCAAAACGTTCATTGAAGACTCGACCACTCCGCTTCCGACCATCCAGCCATTGACCGGGGCAATTCTAGAAACTATAACTTTCACTCTGTGGGATGTGACTGTTGCGATTCGGCCTTTTTGTCAATCTTATAGGCCAGGCCCTGATGGTGTCCCAGTAAGCATTTTAAAAGCCGATGCAAATACGATTTTCCCATTTCTCTTATGCAAAATATTTAATCACGCTCTTGAAAGTTTATCCTACCTTGTGGAAGGAATCACACATTTTGCCCATTCCTAATCACGGCAAATTAACATCATTTGATGACTTTCGGCCAATAAACACCCTCCCCTCAGTTTCGAAGATCTTAGAGACATTGATCAAGGAAAAGATGATGTGTCACTTAACAGCGAATAACCTACTGACTGCTGCTCAGCATGGATTCCTCAAAGCTCGATCTTGTGACACCTGTCAACTCTCTTTCTTTGACTATGTTCTCCAATCTAGGGACCATGGTTTTGCTCTTTATACAGTATATTTCGATTTCACTAAGGCTTTGATCGTGTTGACCATGCTCTTCGTCTCTTGAAACTGTCCTCTTTCGGAATAGGTGTCAAACTTTTGAATTTTATATCCTCTTACCTGGGCACTCGTACATAACGAGATAAGATTTCCAATACCATCTCCAACCCCACACGTGTGAGGAGTGGAGTCAATCAGGGAAGTGTACTCGGCCCGCTTTTATTTTGCCTATTCGTTAATGATGTACCCGATTCATTTCAGAACGGTAAGCCTTTCATGTATGCCGATGATCTTAAAGTTGCAAAACGATATAAGCCGGCAGATCATGACACAGTGCTTGAGCTCCTAAAGAGCGATCTACAGGCATTCGCCCAGTGGTGCCGCACATGGCGCCTTTCTCTTTCTGGGCATTACTGCTCAATCATGGTGGTTGGCGACGACCGCCAACCTAAACTAAATATTGCAGGTCAATCATTAAAAGTGCCCAGGATTACTAAGGATCTGGGCATATCATACTGTAAGAGTCTCAAACTCTCGGCGGAGCACTGTGCCTTGATAGTCTCCAAAGCACGTAGAACCACCGGGTTTATCCTCCGAAATTTTAAAACAAGGGGCATTAGAATGCGCCTTTTCAACATGTACGTTAGACCTGGTCTGGAATACTGTTCGTTTTCATTTAGCCTCATGCGTGCTACTGAGCGGAAGAAAAGAGAATCCGTTCAACACTTTTTTACCAAGATAATTTTAACCCCGGAACACCGACATTTGTCTTACCAAGAACGTTGCCGGCTTACAGGCCTCGATCCTTTATGGTTCCGTAGATTACAAAAGGGACTATTTTTGCTATTTAAACTCTTATATAATCACACATTTAACCCACTCACCTCTTTAAGACATCATATCCACCCACGACGTAACAGTCACCGTGAGGTCTTTTTATTTCTGCCTCTGGCACGTACTGTTAAATATCGTCGGTTCTTTTCTGTAAATGCGATTGCTATTTGGAATAAACTACCCATGAGTGTGAAAACTCTGCAAAATTATCCTTTATTTAAGAGAACTATTACTCGATTTTTGCATTCAGAAAAGCTTCCACAAATTTTGGGTGCTGAAAACTCTGATTGACTGTACCGTAGCGATGGCGTTTGTGGTCTCTGAACACTATGGCCGGTCTCACCAGCTGTTCCTCAACGCCTCTACTTTGGCTACCCCCAACTTCATGAAAGGAATTGACGTCCGATAATCTCCGATACCGTGCAACCACCTCCCCCCTTCTTGACGGTCGAAAATCTACCGCCAGCAGTTTTTTCTCTCCTGAACCCTCCAAACCATAAAAACCACCATCAACTATATTTTTATTTTTCAGGAGTTTTTTTTTCACTGCTGGTCGGATTTGTGTTTAATCGCTTCCCTTGACAATGCCTGTAAACTGGCATTTAATAAATTAAATTAAATTAAATATGAATACTGACTCGATTAAACTTTTATTTTCCTCATCCTTCCCGGACAACTTTCTCTATGACACTGAGAAAGGGTCACCGGCAATTTAGGACGCCGCCATTACCTTTCCGTATCTGCTCACATTTCCTTCCTTTGTACCTCCCTTCCCCACTCCTCGGCTGGGCTGGAAGCGTACTGTGGTCGATCGCGTCTGGCGTCCTCTCGTTTGGCCTCTTTGACGCGAATAGTCCCATCTGGCATATCAATCCTGCCCTGACGATGTCGGTTCTAGATCGCGTATACAATACTACATGCATGCCAGTCCTGTCCGACCAGCATACGTACCCCTGAAGGCTGACATTTATTTCTGACCAGAAAATGTCCAATTTTAATCAAGACTGACATTTATTTCTGCCATGACGATGTCCGATTATAATCCATTATATACCGCCACATGCAGGCCAGTTCTGCACGCATTTTTCCGTTATTATTTTTTTTATCGAGGGTTTTTTCTACTGTGAGATTAATCCAATCATTTTTCAATTTTCATGTGGAGTTTTTTTCACCCCTCGTTAATCATTTTTCTTAACGGACTACTAATTTAAAAATTATGAATTGCACTTTGTACAGATTTTGCCTACCTCATTTAAATTCGCATATACATGTATTTTTACTTTCTTTGATGGGACCCCTAAGGGTCTTTTATAAAAATTATTATTATTAATATGTTCATAACTCATGTCCGATTTCGAAACACGTTGGCACAGTGAACAAATGGACCGTAGAATCTAAGACTTCAGCCCGTTGCTGAATTCGTATCCTCAAATATTTGGCCGACATCGTTATATATCCTCCGTTTATTTTGCGCATCGTTCCTGCTCCATTTTATAACTGGATTTTGGTAATGCATTGTCGCTAGAAGTATCTTGATTTGTTTTTTGATTAATACATTTCCTTTTCTGTTTCTAAGTTGTTATGTCAATGGTCATGCAATCATGTTTCCTTCAGTTTCTCGTGGGAATATTTTATGTTCTTGTGGCGTATTGTTCTACTTGTCCACCAATAGCATGTTTGCATAGACTTTCAAACGGCCTTGTATATTATGCCACACTATATATTTTTGAACAAATAGAAACACTGGCGACCACAGCCAACTTCCTCAGATGGATCGAGAACTTACCTGTGGTTCGGCGTCAGGTTGTTCTAATCAGCCAAGGGTATGTGCGGCTTTCTATCGTAAAGGTGCGAGTTCTCTGGGGCTCAGTACTGGGGCCTATTTTCGCTGATAATCGCGGACGATTGGGCATAACATTTAGCCTACAAAACAGCAATGTTTGCTAACGAGATAAAAGTTGGAATGCAATCCGAAGCACCTCATTTTAAAATGTACTGCGGATCAACCAAAATTGGCTGGTTCAGTAGTCAAATCCTTGGCTTCTGCGGTTCAGTGTCGGCAGCCAAACCAAATTCATTCCCAGTACAGCCTCGCAACATATATAGTTGTCGAAAAAATCTCCCTGTCTCCATCGTCTCACTGCGCCAAGTTACCAAAGAAAGCTATGGGTATCCTAGGCGTGATTAGAAGATCCTTCGTCAGTTTTGATAAAGTACTTTTCGGCCGAGTATTTGGAGCACTCGTTCGACCAATGTTGGAATATTGTTTCCAGGCATGGTGTCCCTGGACGAAAAATGATTACACCCTACAGGAGAAAGTTCAACGAAGAGCGACCAAACTAGTCGGCGGATTAAGTAGCTTACCTTATGAGAGATGGCTGGAGAAGCTAACAATATTTCCTCTCTCTTAAAGGCAGTACAGAGTCTCAATCTCTCGGCGGAGCACTGTGCCTTGATAGTCTCCAAAGCACGTAGAACCACCGGGTTTATCCTCCGAAATTTTAAAACAAGGGGCATTAGAATGCGCCTTTTCAACATGTACGTTAGACCTGGTCTGGAATACTGTTCGTTTTCATTTAGCCTCATGCGTGCTACTGAGCGGAAGAAAAGAGAATCCGTTCAACACTTTTTTACCAAGATAATTTTAACCCCGGAACACCGACATTTGTCTTACCAAGAACGTTGCCGGCTTACAGGCCTCGATCCTTTATGGTTCCGTAGATTACAAAAGGGACTATTTTTGCTATTTAAACTCTTATATAATCACACATTTAACCCACTCACCTCTTTAAGACATCATATCCACCCACGACGTAACAGTCACCGTGAGGTCTTTTTATTTCTGCCTCTGGCACGTACTGTTAAATATCGTCGGTTCTTTTCTGTAAATGCGATTGCTATTTGGAATAAACTACCCATGAGTGTGAAAACTCTGCAAAATTATCCTTTATTTAAGAGAACTATTACTCGATTTTTGCATTCAGAAAAGCTTCCACAAATTTTGGGTGCTGAAAACTCTGATTGACTGTACCGTAGCGATGGCGTTTGTGGTCTCTGAACACTATGGCCGGTCTCACCAGCTGTTCCTCAACGCCTCTACTTTGGCTATCCCCAACTTCATGAAAGGAATTGACGTCCGATAATCTCCGATACCGTGCAACCCCCTCCCCCCTTCTTGACTGTCGAAAATCTACCGCCAGCAGTTTTTTCTCTCCTGAACCCTCCAAACCATAAAAACCACCATCAACTATATTTTTATTTTTCAGGAGTTTTTTTTCACTGCTGGTCGGATTTGTGTTTAATCGCTTCCCTTGATAATGCCTGTAAACTTTCAGTAAATAAAAGAATTATATTATCATGGCCTTCCGGATCGTCCGAGGTCTAGTCTGTGCTCTTCCGGTTGACGATTTCTTCGAACAGCCGCGGACGACAAATATTCAAGTCCACCAATACAAATTGAAGACGAAATATGCCAAACTCGAGTTGAGGGCCAAATTCTTCTCCCACCGGTTGGTTGACGGATGGAACAAATTGCCGAACTCCGTTGTCTTAGCGGAAGACGTCGAAACTTTCAAAAGAAGGCTATATAAATTTATGCTTGATGGTCAGACATTTACATGATATTAATGACTGGCATAACTGGTATGTAAATATCTGCATGTTTTTTCATACGTCTAACTGTAAATAGGGTCTTCCAAGGCTTTCCCTTTATCCCTAATATTTACTGAATTATAAGAGATCCTTAAAATCTTTTGCTCATTGTTGTAGGGCGACAAAAGAGCATAGTGTTCGTCTTGCATGAAACAAAGAGATCATTAATGGATTTTGATGGAAACACCTGTTCCAAGGCTTCCGGAACATAATTGTATACACAACAATCGAAAATTCTAGTTTATGTGCGGGGTGTTGCGCTTAACATACAAATTGTGACGTAGAAAGGAATGGAAAAAAAGAGAGAAGTGAATTGTTGTGCGGACCCGCGAGACGTAAAGCCTTCTCCCGTACCACGTTGTTACAGAAAGTGAGGGTCCTTTTGAATAATTTGCAAAAGTTTTGAGTTGGCCCTTGTTAATAGCGCATGTCGCCGGAATAATCCGCTCCCGGCAAGGCGTGACTAAGAAATACTCGTCAGATGTTTATCAAGCTTCACCTAAAATGCTTCAGGTACATAGAAGCGGTTTATGACCCACTGGTATCAAACGGCCGCTATGTCAGAACACGCGTTATCGCAAGTCCAAATCGGTGTTTGTGTAGAGTTTAGAATGTTTAAACAAAGGTTGAGATAAGTCCACGTGTACAAGGAAATGTGAAAAGGAAAAATGGAAATCCACATACATGATGCCGCCTGTTAAGTACACTACACATGTATGGAGATCGTGAACAATCTAGTGTCAATTTAGTCCGAAAGATTACAAAGATCGTTAACCTCAATCATTAGGGGGTCGAAGCTGATTTCTTTATACAACCTTACCAAACACTCCGATGTTAACATTGAGTTGAATGTAAACTCGCGAAGATAATCGACAAACATTCTACATCATGTACAGGTTGGATTTTAGTCTGACCTTTGACGTTACAAGGAGAGTTTTCTATAGCTGATCCCCAGTTTCCCTCAGTAAACTGAACTGAACTCGAAACCAACGGAACCAGTCAAATGTTCAACATAAATTTAATGACCATGGGCATTCTCAGAGATAGTACAATGTTGGTAAGAGCCAATTCGTCTGCCTGTCTGATCCTGAAGCAATTTGGATAGTTAAGAAGCTGAAATTTAACTGAGGTTTCATTTTGTTTATCCTTTGCACATAATATTTACATATCTTTCGCCGCCCACTTCAGACTTATATAACCTAAAGATATGGTGGGAATCGGGGATTTCGTCTCAGACGATGAAAATCGTCTAATTTTCCTGATTCAGCTATCTTTTTCAGTGCTTGCAGTAGTGACCAATTTTGTCGCCTTTGTTAGCCCATACTGGATTGAGTCCAAGTCCGGGGCACATGCACTTTTCAATCGTATTGGTTTGTGGACCGTTTGTTTCGATGGTTACATGCGGCCGAATATGTACGATAAGGCGTATTATGGATGCTTTTACATTTATTACGTCGAATATGATGCCATCCGCGAATGGCTAAATCCCTGTATGTAGGAAATGTTCTATCTTACTATTGAGGGTGGATTTACTGTGTCCAGGTCATTTCTTCTCTTGGACTTATAACCCACGCTATCGTGCTGTTCTTTGTCCTCTGTCAAGCATTGGGAAGAATCAAGATCGAATCACGAGAAACGACTAAGTGGCTTATGGCCGGCCACTTTGTAGCAGGTAATTATATAATTACATGTATACATGTGTTAACGTTTTTGCCTTTTCTCTGTTATTAATATTATGTGCTCTGATGGACCGCTTACGCTTCTTTTCTGGTGATGCCTAGAAATGATCAACAACCTCCATCGTCTTCCTTAATATAATTTTGTCATTCGAGCCAGAAATGCGGCCAACAAAGCCGTCTTGCACGTGTGAGGTTTAGGAAGAAACACTTGTAGGCTGTCTGAAATTTACTAGCAGGTAGCAGTCGCATAAGACAACGGAAGTCTTTCTCGGTATTTTTGGCAAAAGCACCGAAATAGGACCTGCTATAGGCAAGTTGAAACCTTGGCGCACAATTGAAAAGCTAACTGTGTGCTGTATTCCAAAACCCACAGAACATTTAGCTCACAAGACGGGCACCTTCGGGCCGAATATGGAGTCTGAGTCGCGGCCATTATTGAGGACTAGAAATTTGTCTAATTTCTTACCACATCTGACTGATCAGTTGAGGAAAAACTCGACTGCATTTTTATGTTCAATAGAGAATTTCGTTGGACTCAGCGGATGGAGCCTACCATTTGTAACATTCTTCTACATTTTGATGATTTGGATTGGAATATATAGGACCGTTGAGACAGAGTTTTTGCTCCTCTGCTATGAGGCAGATACTAGAGCGAGTGGTCTTCTCCATCATCCCACTGAAGATTTTGATCTAATTTGTGGTTCAACATCTAGCCCTTTCATATGGAGTTTTGCCGTCACAGATTAATCATTTCTTTTCTAAAGGCTTTTAAGATAACCTGTACAGTTGCCTTGACTCTCTGGTTTATCAGTAGTCCTTTTAGACATTTTCATTATGGTTGGGTTTTTTGACTATAATTCATTGAAAAATCAACAATGATCCTAACTGAAAGAGCTTGTTCGTCTAAGGAAGTTACTTAATGATGACGGAGGACTATGGCCATGGCCTTTCAAATAACGTTTGGGAAATTATTTAAGATTAATTTGTAGTGGCCGACTCGAAGTCTCTCTGGGGTTGAGCTGGACCGAATCTAGCTGAGACGAAGACCTTAAAGGTAGCCAGGTGGTGAGAACTCAGTTCTGAGCCTTTCCTTAATCTAAGCACAACAAGGTGCAGGGAGCCTCTGTTGGTAAGGTAATCGAGTTTTGCCCTGGAATACTGCAGCAAATTGTCAAAAAGAAATGTGATAGGCATAGTCTCAGTTTTGAAGAACCTCTGTATGTTTGTTAATCCTGCCATGCTTGTTTACTTATAACTAGGGTATATTCGAGGCTCGGTTGCTAGGCTTCACACTGTTTTACGTTACCCTGTCGGAAGAGGATCTTAGAAAATAATCGGTGTATTTCGCCAAGTAAACGAAAGTATTATCAAGTGTGTGTTTTTTATGAGCAAAAACTTGCAACTGTACGGTTTATTTGATGAGGTGTTTTAAATTCCATGTAGATTGTATATCTAAATTACTTGTCACATTAAGATGGTTGGAAAGATGGGGTTGCCCATAGGTTATATTTGCAGTCAAAGACGATGACTTATATGACCCATATGAGCGGCAGTACATGGGATACAAAAAAATACTTCTACTGGATAGACTACAAACCAGTATGCCGTACGGGCGGAAACAAGGACTTGTCGAGACATCTGGATAAAACTGTGGATTAGCTTTATGACTTAAGCGAAGTGCGATGCGTCTGGTCCCAGAGTATAGTATTAAATTATGTTATACCCAAAGCACGATGCCTTTTGTGTGATAATATGTCCGCCATAATTTTCCGGTCCCTACGACGAAAAAATGGCGTTAAACATATATCTTCCATTATTCCGAAGTTCGTTTCTGTAGCGAACCATGCTCGTTTGTAAGTTCGAAAATACGGAATGGTTTTTGCTTTAAGCGACCACAACATATCCCGTTATTTCCAGAAGCGGACTGTCTTTGAAAATCGTTGAGATTTCCATACATCATTAACTGAATACCTGTCCAGATCTAAGTTACTGTCAATACAAAGAGCGGACTTAACATTAGAACAACATGCATACTACTCGCACCGGCTTTAAGAAAACCACTGATTAAACATATAATATTGAAGTCAGTATACTAGGTTTTTAAATTCTATCTTGCACAAATTTAGTCAACTTCGCGATGACCCAGTCTAGGCATTACGTAAAAAAGAGAGAGAGGTCAACTCTGCGGGCTCCATCCCCATGGAACTCCGGTGCCTATCCTCACCACAAACAATCTGATGAGATTTTAAACTATCATACGTGCTAAAACTCGCGACTTGGAAGGCTTCTAGCTGGCGAGGTAATTCGGTCCTTCTTTCCAGAAGCAAAGTCTGGCTGCACTAGGTCCCTGATGTTGTCCACTATGGCAACCCCACTCGGTTAGGATCCGGACCGACCATTTCCTGTTTCAGTTTTGACCTTGTCTTACCTATTTAAATTTAAAGTCATACCACCCAACACGCTTTAGCTGTTATTGATTTCATTGGAAAGCTTTTAAGTCGAAGAGGCGCTTATAGACCAAATTACTTGAGGTTCCTAGGCCACCTCGAATTAAGCTGGGGTCCTCCCTTACGTCATAGCGATCACTCGGTTATGCAGTGACGAGCACGACACCACATGCGGTTGCTTCCATAATCGCCCACCTAGAATAAATTTGAGAAAACCTATTATCATGCAGCTGAAATGGCTTCAAGGCCAGGGGACGCCTCGTTTCAGAGTTCAGCGTTAACACCACGCACCGGTCGTGTGGGTCAAGGTGTAGGTGGGCAATATATTGTCATTTGTCGACTTTTGAGGGCACGTAGACCGAGTTCATGAATACGTCAGCAGAAATTGGCAATGAGGAGTGGTGATCTGTCATCCTTCCCCCTATTTATACCCTGAGAGCCTTTCGTAATGCGCTTTTACTAACATTAAGATGGTGACGCAGATGGGTGGAGAGTCGTTTGAAGCCTGAATTTCTGACAAGAACTACAACAAGTGACATATGGGTATGTCTCTCGCCTGTCACGTGTGACGTTCATATGGCCAGCCAACCTCTGGCCAAGGACGCGCGGACACCGCACCATGAGACGGTAGATAGCCTGACGCAGAGTTCAGCCAAGGACATACGCGGTCAGCCATTGAAGATGGGCTCCTGTGAGGCACGTAAGGCTCAGACCAGTTCACCAGCTGCTCTGCAGATTGACTTTCCCCATTCGTTTTGTCGAAAATTCGTCACGAGACCCGCTCTTCTAGTAGTGCTTTGACACCCAATATAAACTCCTCATAACCAGTTGATTAGTAGCCCACATTTTTGCCGCACATTAGTCTCGAACCCGCTTTCTTTAAACATCGAGTGCTATTAAGTCCGACGCTCAACTAAGTGGGACAAGGACTAGTTTTCCTGACGTTGGATTTGGGTAAGGCTGGCTAACGACGGCTAATAAGCCACTCCAGTCTCCTTTCTCTTTATCAGCGATTGTTTGCAAAGGCTCAGGACAAAACGGAACGAGCAGATCCCTTGTCCCAATTGGAGGACACACGTCAACCACAACGACGGTTTGACTGTCGTGACCGCTGACATCGGCCGTGTGCTTCACAACAGGGTGAAAGTAGGGACGATAGCTTACAGTGATAGTAGACTTGGGCAGCATCTACCACAGTCCCTCCTCCCTCCCACCTGATCCTGGTTTCATGACAGTCAATAAGACCGAAGGCGGAGGAGGCCACAGGTGGCTGACACGGCAGAAGCCCGCACATAGGCATACCACCACACCCCCTGATCCACAAAGTATCCTGCTCAGGATTTCACACAGGAAACGCGGAGGGGTCGACTCCGATCCCAACCAAGTAGGAGTCCCATAAAGGCCACATAAAGCAGGAGGCACGAAAGCCCGACTCTCCGTTCTCCGAGGAGAACCGAGTTATCCCGTTGTTTGATAGCCCTCTAAGCCGCGACTTTTGACATACCTTGGCACATTCAAGCGCGTCGGATTGTTTGTAGCAAGGAGTATGCGGGCACCAGTCCACCGTCAGAAGAGGTCAAATGTCTAATGGAGGAAATGGGCGCAGTGGCTGATAGAGATAGAGAGACCATGGAAGTTCTGACTTGTCAAACACACACTCAAGTAGAAAATCGGCTCGGATATCACATGTGTGATGGAGTGCCATTTAGAAGCAGCCAGTCACTTTACTCACAAACTCACAACTGCGCCGACTGCGTGGTCTGAGTTGAACCGTCAGTTAGCAGGCTTCCAAGCCACGGCTTTCAGCACACCGTGATCGTCTCAAGTGCGTTGGATGGTTTATAGTGAGGAATTGTGCGGAGAGAATCGACCTCACTTTGCCTTGTCCCGTGCACCAGTCGACTCTCCGAGCCGGCCAACCATCTGGCGCTGAGATTGGGAGGAGTGGCTGACAGTGCAGAGTACGGCCCGTCTACGCACGCCAAACACACGATGCGGCCTCCATGCATACACGCCAGGATTTCGCACAAGGGGTAGACTGCTCAAATCTCGAACATAGCAGAGGATTCGCATGAACAAGGAGCCGAAGAGCGCAGTCATCACTTACATGAGGGACGCCTGCGTTGCGTGTTATTGGAGGTGTTTATGGGTGGTGGATGTGCTGATGGGGAATTGTGGTTATGTGGTCTGGTCTGCGATGATTTACCGTGTATTTTCTTGGAGGCGTATGTGACGGGGTAGGCCCATGCGATAACTGAATGTGGGAGTACATCGTGGGCAGTTGGGGTGATGGCGAAGAGTTACGTTGGTGTTTCAGCACTGATTTATCATCCTCTGTGTGACGGATTCGCAAGTGGTCGACAAGGCCGATGCGCGACATACATGTGCGATGGCAGCGTGAGCAGGATAGGATGGGGGACGCTTAATCGGTTCGAGTTACTATGCTGCCAGTGGTGTCCGCGCTGGTGGATGGGGACCCGGTAGGGCTGAGCGTGGGAAAGTTTTCGGTCGTCGAGATATAGGTCAGTATATTTTAAGAGTAATAGGCAATGCTTTTGAAAACCCTATTGTAAACGGTACATGCAATATCTCACTATAAATAAACATGGTACTGAAATGTTGTCAGTAATATACACGTTTAACAGAATATTTTCCGTAAAAATGTAGAACCAAAACTTGAGAACATTCAGTTGTAGATGATTTCAGTAAAATGTAATGACAGTCATCCGCATTAGCGGTATGAGTATGCAAGGCGTTGGTTTAGCACCACAGAGCTGTTCTGTATGGCGCAGTCCACTGTCGTTGATACGCATGTGATTATGCGGTGAGCGAACCTGCGTGGACAGTGCTGACAGTGGGGTTGGATGTGGCGAGTGTATGTGGGGACTCCTGGCATTAGTGTGTCGGTCGCAGCGTGCGTGAGGTATATACAGTAGGTCTGCTAACTCATGAAAAGTCAACCAAAATTCTAAAGTGTGTTTTCGACTCGAAAAGATTACTTAAGTAAGGTTTTAAAATTAATGATATTTCGGTATAATTCTGTAGTAAGGCAGTTGCCCCGGGATGCCGCCTTTCGAACGAACTTCTTTCCGGCCGCATGCAAAATCCACACTCTACGAAAAATGACTACTCAATTAGCATGAATTTTTCTCGTAAATGTTCGATGCCCTTAAGAATTCGATCATATTTCATGTAAAACATGCATAGAAATATTCGTTCTTTTACTCATTCGGTAGAATATTACGTCTTCTAACAAGGTAGCTGAATTATTATAGAATTATGCTGCATGATGATTAGTTCTAAAACACTACTTAAGTAATCTTTTCTAAACGAAAACGCATTTCAGTATTTCGATCAACTTTTCATGAGTTAGCACACTGACTGTATGTGATCGCAATGAGGACAGTTTAGGACAGAGTCCACATCGTTGGTGCTGGG
Source organism: Spirometra erinaceieuropaei (assembly GCA_902702965.1). NCBI lineage: Eukaryota > Metazoa > Platyhelminthes > Cestoda > Diphyllobothriidea > Diphyllobothriidae > Spirometra > Spirometra erinaceieuropaei. Next base: position 1,066,403 of record CACRXP010000041.1, on the reverse strand, counting down.
GGCGATCATAATAAGGGTATTGGTTGGCGAGGCGTCGGGAGTGTTCTCACCGCCAAGTCTTGTCTTTGCCGTCGTGTTTTCGAATCTCACTGAGACCGCTAAGTTTTTCACAATCGGCTCAAATGGATTCTCGACTTGTCATGCTTCCGGCGTGGGCGATTATCATGACGGCCACAAAGCTGAGTTCATGGCGCGTTTCGCAGGAGTGGGCAGCCATTTACGATAACTCATCTCTCTGTTGCACTGCCAGTTCATGCTCGTGTATGCGTGATCGGAGTGTGTGTGCTCATCTGACCTGTGTAATTAAAATGACTGTTTGTGCACGAGATGCAATACAGTACACCTGACTGTTTCTTGTGATTTAATCGCTCTTGGATTTTCATGATCTTGCTGCGAATGCAGGCTTTGTTCCGGTATGCAATTTTGGCGCCTAGTCTCGCAGCAATGTCCCGATTGTTTCTGAGACGGCCTTACTGTATGACAGAGCATGCCATATCCTCAGTGGTTTTTCCGTTTGGCGTCTCCGAGGGCGAACGCGTAGGCATCGGCTTACAGACGCCTTCAGATAGCCATTCCGCATAAGGTGGTCACGGTGACATCGGGCCATTTCCTCCGGTTTGCCGCAGCGAGTCTGGATCTGTCTGCAGTGCGCTGCCGGGCAGCTTTGTTTGTGAGCCACCGGACGGTTAATGCGAACACTGAGATTTCCTGTGGCGTTCACCGTCTTCCTGTAAACCGCCGTCCCAATTTCATCCTTAGGGTTTCGCCTGACGAGCACATCAAGGAAGGATATCTACTGCTCCTGCCCTCTTTCCCTCGTGAATTTTGCATCAGGGAAGACTGGGTTGAGCAGATTGTAGAAATTCTGCAGTATGTTCTTCCTGACAATAGCCGACATAGTAGTGAAAATGCTACCCGTGGCTGACACATCAAAGGGAGAAGGGGCATTCACCGGCAGAGAGAGAGAGAGAGAGAGTTATTTGAGATCTGACGTTTCAAGTAATGATTTCGCCTACCCTTCTTCAGAGACTGGAAGGCCCTGCTTACAGCTCTCATTGCAGGGCACATTTTGCCTGATGCGTGATTCGCTGGACAGCGGTAGGGTGAAGGACGCCAGACATCTGCAATCGGCCACAGGATCCTGTCATGCAGGAAAAGTAGTAATAGGGGTTTTACGGATGGCGCATATTGGCGGCACGGGAACTAATAAAAAGGGAGAAAATACGGAGACATTTGTTTCTGTGCTGTAAAGCTTTTATTACGCTGACACATGGCAACGAAAGGTATGCGCGATAATTAAAAAATAAGCGATCAATAAATTTCAAAGAATTAGGCAATTTTGATAAACCGTTCCCGGATAGTTTGTAGCAGGTCAGGCACCCAAGGAAATCTCAATCAGTGAGAACGAGGAAAAGGATATGAGAGGGCCAACCGTGCTGAAATTTAGTGTTTGATTTTCCTATGTCCGTGAATGGTAGATCAACGAAGTCTGACCAATCAAGTGAAATTCAAAAAAGTGAGCGATAAGCAAGCCCGTTATTTTCAGTTTAGGATAACTGTACGGATTTAAGAAGTTTTAGGCAGTTGGCCTAACGCTACTTAAGATGGGGGGTTTGTATTTAGTAGTGAAGTGGGTTTCTAATGAAGTATTTCCCCCAAAAGTACAGGCTCCTGTTATACGGGAAACAAACAAAAGCGTAAGGGAGAATCCCAACGCAAACTCAATGTGTAGAGCAGTAAAGAACAACCCACTGCCTACTCAAACAAGTGGAGTAGGCAGTTCTGTGCGTAAAAGATGCTTGGGATCCTCCCCCCCCACCGCTACCATTCGTTGAATCGGACCATCGCTCCACCGTGATCTCTGTTGTCCCCACTCCCGTTAAACGTAACGATGGTTAGCTGCAGGTAGCTTGGGCGCACTGACCGGTTGGTATTTCGTGACGAAAATTCCGGGATATCTGTTGTGCTCTAAAGAGCCTTCAGCAATATCCCAATTCGATCTTTTCTGTCGTCCGACTCGCCGCATTGCGGTAGACCGTTCTTATGTGACCCCAGTCGTGTAAACTTGGATGTCTGTCACGGAAGCTTGGTGCACAATCAGAATTCATCGTTCTCTGAGTGGTTGTCTTCGTTCATCGATAAGTCTTTCTGCAGACTAGCATGTGTAAGATCGGCAAATGGCCATTCTTTTTTCATTCATCTTCGATTGGAGTTAAGTCTCCGCCACTTGCCGCTTGCTAATGGCAGAATTTATTGTCAATACACTGGATACTTAATTCTGGTCGATTACTGTTGAAAGCCAGTGCCTTTAATCGTTTCAGTACCACTTCGTCATTGAGCCTGGATTACGGCTGTCCCAGTAGCGTGCCTTCCACTTTCTCACACACAAATCAATCCAAAGTGAAGAAAGTCCGTAAACCACGTTTTAGTATACTGATATTTCAGGCATATTTATCATATTTTTGTTGGAGAGTTTGCAAAAAACATCGTCAACTACCTTTGCATTCAACGAACCAAGTTTCTATAAATTGAGGTTTTATAATGATAATGCAGTAGGTGGGCTAACTCATGAAATGCCAACAGAACTTACGAAATGTGTTCCCGTCTCGAAAAGATTAATTAAGTAGGGTTGCAAAACCAGTCATCATGCATCATAATTCTATAATAATTCGGTCACCTCAGGATGTCGGCTTTTGAATGAACTTCCAAAAACCGTAGTCCGTAAAAAATGACAACGGAAGGGGCATGCATTTTTTACTGATTTTCAATGCCCTCAAAGATTCAATTATATTTCATGGAAAACATGCATAAAAATATTCATTCTTTTGCTCATTCAGTAGAAAATCACGTCTTATTTCAATTTTATACTTGAAGGAAGTGTTTAATTCGGTTTTAAAAAGTTTCTAATCGTGAGATTCTTTAATACCGTGAAATTTTCGTTTGTAAAACATCGTGGCTCCGTATTTACTAATGTTGTTACTAAAGTTTGCAATATGCCTCAAATCCGCTGCGAAATTTCATGGACCCCATATGGTCTCCTCTTAATAGGGTAGAGAAATGTGTGGTTTCCCGTACGCGGAAATTATACGGCTTTTGATTTGGGAATCCTGAATGAAACTGTAACGGCAGGTCAGGCTCAAAATTATTCGGGAATTGGAAAAGTTTTATAAAAGCGAATTAAACCCTGCCTTTGAGTGTAAAATGGCAAGAAGACGTAATTTCCTACTGAATGAGCAAAAGAATGACTATTTTTATTTATGTTTTCCATGAAATATAATTGAATCTTTAAGGGCATAGAAAATCAGTGAAAAAATTCATGCCACTTACGTAGTCATTTTTTACGGAGTATGGTTTTTGAATGCAGCCAAAAAGAAGTCTGTTCGAAAGCCGGCGTCCTGGGGTAGCTGAATTATTATAGAATTATGCTGCGTGATGATTGGTTTTACAACCCTACTTAATCTTTTCGAAACGGAAACGCATTTCGGAATTTCTGTTGAGATTTCATAGGTTAACCCATTTACTGTAGGTCATTTACCCAGACGTGCATGAATGCTTCCTTCGGTTGTGTCACATAACTTCGAAGCTCAACAGTATTTATTTAACGTAACAATCAACGCAATTCACTCTTGTTATACTGGGCTACCCACAGCGGACTCGTTTGAGCTATGACACCGTTTTTAGGTTATGCCTTCTAATCGTATTTTCTGTTACGCTTTACTTAACAGGGTTTGCAATGGTGCTAACAATTATCGCCTTTACTTTCGGAAGTTTGGACAGTCGGTGGGTACCCTACCCGCGTTTTAACAAACTGTCGTGGGCATATGCGATGGCCCTAATCTCCGTGATGTTCACTATTTCGGCCTTCTTCACATTCCTCGTGTTTTATCTCAAAGTAAATGCAAAGAAGTCTGCAAAGAGTTTACCCCTCGAACCAGACCTTGATGATGCCGATGATGACAATGAAAATGACGAAATTCAAAAGCTTTCACAAAAACAGTACTCTCGAAGTGGGGATACTGCTAGTGTACCGCTTCGACCTCCAGTCAATCCAGACACTGTGGACCCCGATGAAATTCATGAAGACCTGGGCGAGGATCTTGATGCAAATTCTAACTCAGTATATCCTTACTCCCAACACTTCCGTTCGTAACCAATCTAATCGTTTTTACATCCTTTACTGCGCCACTGTACCTATTTTTCTCATGCGATATATTGCACCAACGTTGCGCAACCCTGGGGTAGTTGGAGCTCCCAGCCGCTAATTAGAATGTATGTTCTTTGTTACTTACACTGACAAAGTAGCATTTATTATACAATTAATACTGATCTAAATGGTACGGTGACGACGCCTCTAATGCATATTGCTCCAAAAGTGGGGAATTCTTACGATCATACATGCATCCGCACCGCACAAAATCGAACTGAATAATAAAAGAGTTCCGAAAATTCCCATTGAAAAGTCCAAAAGACAATTTGGCGGGCATTCGCCAGCTTTCGATAAATTTTCTTCAGGCCTGTATTGAAACCGTGAATAAAAAGATGCGGGAGTCGATGTTTATGCTGTAGCCCGAGTTTTTGGAGAAGAAAAGAATGGGACATCAGAATTTCAGTCGGCGTCAGGGCATGGTGGGCACCGTGAAAAACAATTATGTACAGGTGGCTGGCTTGATGGCTTTGGCCCGTGGCAATAAATGTACAGGCCGGAAGATAATTTATTGAAAGCAGGCGTATGCTCGCCAGATTGCCTTTTGAATCATCAAAGCTCCCTTAGTTGGGTGACCGCCGCCTTGCGGATGCGGGGCTGGCAGGGTATCAACCTGATGCCGCAAGTATATCTGGCTAGAAAGGACTTAGCTGGTGACGCAAGGTCTGCGGTAGAAGGAAAGGGTCGAAGGCCTTGAATGACAGATCGAGAAAGATCGCAGTGACCTGCGGCTCGATTAAAATTGCCGCCGCTAGATCAAGCACCCCGTGTTCGAAGCACAAACAGGCAGACAAGATCGGCTGAGGCCACTCCCGTGTGACTTTGGTTAGTTCTAATGTTAACCTATAAGAAGTGAGCCAGTAGCTCTACAAGTAGAGCCTTTGATTCCAGTGCTCATGAATCAACTGATTCGATTTCATGTGCCAGGTCTGTCTACCCTGAGGTTGGAGTACGGCTGGTTGATTACGTCAGGTAAACCAGAAGTAGAATGCTATTATTGACAAAGACAAAGGAGACTGGAATGGCCATTTCTGGCTTATTAGCCGTCGTCAGCCAGTCATGCCCAACCCCGAAGTGTGAAACACCTGGGGCTCGAACTCGCGACTTAATAAGCCAGAAATGGCCATTCCAGTCTCCCTTGTCATTGTCGGTAATTACATTCTGCCTATATCGTGCGCCACTGTGCGGCTGCTTGTTGGGCTCGAGAGAGAGCCCGTAAGGCACAAAGGAACGAGTGAGTTCCCTAAGAACGATCGGTGAGCACCCCTCTGCCACTAAACCAGAAGTGGAATTTCCAGTCTCCGAGGCAGGACGACAATGCTCACTTCCGTACCGCGTCGAGGATAAATCAGTAAGTGTCATTTCCACACGATTCCTTCGAACTCAAAAGGCGAAGCGGTCTGACATTCAAAAAACAAAGCAATTTCCGCTCTTTTAGCAGTTAGGGAGAACTCCGCGTACGCGTTTGCACATGCACAGTGCTGGTTTTCGTTTAAAATTTAAAATATTCATATGATAGCCAGCGTACAAAAGCCTGCACCGAATGAAGGTTTACGAACGCCAGGCAACCAGCTACTTGACTAAGGGACTATATATCCTGTGGAATTTAGGTGGAGTGAGGTGCAAAAAAACAAAAGAAGGCTTCATGACTCAAATCATGGACTGTGAGAAGTGTAAATCGGCTTTCGTGGGCGTCAGTAGTGCAGAACGGAAGAGCAGATGATGGGGGTCCTTCAAGTCCAGCGTAGTTGAAATTGCAGTCTTTGTGTGCATGTCCCAACAATCGGGTTCTTTGACCAGGGTCTCATGCTGTTTTCGGTTTTCCCGTGTGTACGGTTTCCGACTTCTCTGTGAGCACACACCGATCCGACGCGCGACGCTGAAGTGACGGAATTGGACTGGATTTGTCCCAGAGATCGACTGGGCACAGGGTATGACGGTTGCTGAGAATTATGATGATTCTAGCGGGGGTACCGATGGGAGGAAAAGAGGGAATAAGGTCATGATTTTTTAGCGTTAGAGCATACGATACTAGCAGCACACAGGTACTAGCTAAAAGCCCAGGCACGCGAGCCTCGTCGACATTCTGCCGCTGCATGGTACGGCTGCGAGGGGTTC
>CACRXP010000041.1:1025574-1055808 GCA_902702965.1 Spirometra erinaceieuropaei | reverse complement strand
TAGGTACTCCACTTGTAGAAATGCTTGCCTTTTAATTTTCTCAGAAACAAACTGTTGGCCCGAAGCAGATCGGTTTACACTGAGGTCTATGGGCGCTGACCTAAATTGCATGTACATATGAATATTTGGGCCAAAGTCCATCAGCCATAACGGGATAACCACAAATACTGGGGAACCCACTGTCCACGCGCAAGCTTTAGCTTCCACGAAGTTTAATTTTCGTACTAGTCTTCTAACGACAAATGTCTTGCACGTGAGCACTCATTAACTGACTCAAAAAAAACTGTCCGGCGAGCGTTTTGACAAGCCTTCCTCAGTCTTCAAGACTTCGAAACGCCTGCCCCCAAGGATCTAATCACTCCGTATTGTTACCTTCACTCAGATGACAGATTTCTATATGATTGTATGGGTCCAATGAGGATTTATTTGCCATTTGGAATTACCGAACCGTCTTGTGAATCGTGCGTGATTTTCATACGATATCCCAAGTAAATCCGTTGTCTCAACAATTGCCTATGAAATTTACTGACAAAGTAAAGACGCTGCTCCTGTGCCCTACTCAGAAAACTGTTTATTCTGATAACGATGCTCTTCTTAGAGAGGTACATCAGTTGCACATCTCCCAAGTGCCCGGCAATAATCCCTTCCCCTCTCCTCCCCCGTCTGCTAGTTGGCCCCATCAGACAAGCAGTCCTCTCCACTAGAGCCTTAATACGTTTGGCAATCACACGATCCGTGGCTTTTTTCTCTTGTTTACGCCAACGTGGACTAAAATAGGTTAAAGTGACCCGTTGCGCGTAAGCTACGCTCACACAGCAGAGAGTCGGTTAGTTTTGTGCCGAAACAGAAAACACCACAGGATTCCCGCGCGATCAACTCGCCTGGATAACGCAACCGTGAGCAACGTCGTCCATTGGTAGAGGCTATCGATAACAGGCACTCATTGTAGCCAATCACTTTCTGCCAAGTTTACATTACGGCTGCATCTCCACCACAACTACCACGCCCAGGAGGCGCGACCTCAGAATGCGTCTGAAATGTCCTGTATAATTTCATTAGAATTTCTGTGGGCAGGGGATGTTTACGTCTTAGAGAGCAGACCACTGAGTTGACTCAAAGCGCTTTGAAGTGCCCAGAATTGTCTCTCAAAAAATACCTACAAAATTCCCTACAAAGCAACTCAGGTACCTCATAAGATATCATTACAGTGGAAAACAAAGCAGTTGTCGTTATGCCTTTGTTCATCCGTTTGGCTTATGAAGGCCGACTTTTTAAAGGTACGGACGTTCACCGACTTAGTGCGGCTTAAAAAGCTTGTTTTGGAAGACTCCTTTGGACTGACGCATAACGGAGTCTATTATGAACTCTCGGCGCTAGAACCAGAGAGTGCAGTAGATGTGCTAACTCATGAAATGTCAACCAAAATTTCGAAATGCGTTCTCGTTTCGGAAAGATAAATTAAGTAGTGTTGTAAAACTAATCATGACGCAGCATAAATTTATAATGATCCAGTTCCCTCAGGTTGTCGGCTTTCGAAGGAACTTATTTTCGGCTGCATGCAAGACCCATACTCTGCAAAAAATGACTACTTATGTAGCATGCAATTTTCTCATTGATTTTCAATGCTCTTGAAAATTCAATTATATTTCATGGAAAACATACATAAAAATATTCATTCTTTTACTTATTCAGTAGAAAATCACGTTTTCTTCCAATTTAATGCTCAAAAGAAGAGTATAATTCGGTTTTTGAAAAATGTCTAATTGTGAGATTTTTTAATACCGTTAAATGGCCGTTCATGAAACGTCATGTATCAGCATTTACGAATATGGCTTCTAAAGTCAACAATATTGCTCAAATCCACGACTTAATTTTATGAACCTTCTATGGTCTCCTCTTAACTCCGTAGAGAAATGTATGGAATATTGTTAGCTTTACAAGCCACATTCGTAAATGCAGATACATGCTCACATCGCATTTCAGTGCGGTCATACCTGTTAATGTGACCCACTGATCCTTTTATCGTCCTTTCGAATGACCGGAGGGCCTGACAACCCTAAGCATTCCGCATCTTGCTTGGCCCTTCCATGCGTGTAGTCCTGTATCGGCGAACGTCGCCATGCCAGGTCGACTGCTAGTCGCCCCTTTTGACGGATGATCCACCAGGCCTCTACCAGCCAATCTCTTTTAGCCGTCTCGGCGAGTATTCGTCAGCTTCATCCCTGATCTCAACCAAGTCGAAAACTAGCCGGCGCTTTGCATCTGCTACCTCTATCCGCTGTTGTCTTTGGGGTTGGGGCGGCGCACGGTTACCATCTGGGCTCGGCGTTGGCCACGGAAGACAGAGTGCCTGTATCGACGTCTTCTGACAATACAGCACCCTATTTGCTAGCCGTATGGCCACTGCTTTGTCTTAAGATAGGCCTTTAGGGGAATTTGCTGGTGTCCGTTAGACAACTTGAAATGCTTCCTTGGCGCTGACTCGGTGATTCGTACTGATTAGGGGTGTGAGAATAGAACTCGAATTCGATCTGTTTTCACCTATGTCTAGCCAGGCCGGTATGTGTTCACTTACCCTCTTTTCCAGGCGTCTTGTTGTACGTCCAATGTATCCGGCTCTACGGGAGCAAAGGAATAAGTCAGTACTCATCGATTAGGCCTGCGACGGTGGGCGTCTTTACCTCCCAAGCGTAGGAGGAGTGAGTTTGTGAAATATACGCGTAAGTTCGCCACGAAGAAAACATTCGTGCTCACTGTCTGTAGACGTTTACTATGTACCCTAAAAAGGGTAATCTTTCTTTTCTGCAGTTGCTCTAGTAGGTTATGCAGTGTGTTTCTCAATATTCCGTGGATAACCCTCTCTGGGTATCCGTTTTCGTGAAGTATGTTTCGCAGCTTCTGCTTCAACGGTTTCAGGAGTGCAAACGCGCCGCACTCCAGCTGTGTGAGGCAGACGACGAAATCACCTTCCTCGATGCCCTTCTGCACTGACAAAAGGATGGACCTTAACCAGCGTAGGGCATTCCGGAAAAAGAACCTGGACGAAAAAAACGCATTAACTTTTGCACTTTTGTTCCCCTAAATACTAGACGCAATTTGTCCAGGGATTGGCAGCTAAATTGCGGTGCGCACACGCGTCCTGGCCTTGTCAGTGGCCACTGCCGCCAGAGACAGCAACACGATTAACCCCCATTCTGGTCTCATCCACCTTAGTTCTATAACGGGTACTTGATCTGATGATTCTGGCGTTCGGAATACATCGGACAACTCAACCGTCGTTGCCGACGATGTTCGCCGCGTGCTCCACAGCAGGATGAGATAAGGGACGGTGACTTACGTGTGAATTCGTTTATATCAGTAGCAGACCTGCGCAGCCTATACCGCACTTTCCTCCTCCTCCTCCTCCTCCTCCTCCCCCACCTGGGTCCGGTGTCAAGATAGAGCCAAGAAGGCTGGAAGCGGGAGAGGGCGCGCAGATGACTGACGTGGCGTAAACCCGCACCTAGGCGTACCACCACCCCACCTGGTCCATGACGGACGCTGACCAGGATTTTACACAATGATATAAAAATCGAGGGGCGACACGGGTCTCAAAAGGCGCGGTGTGAGCCCACCGTCGAGCGTGTCACCACATCCCGATGTTGTCATTTGTTATGGGCGTGCGTCCTCGATAACGCCCGCCTGACTCAAATCTAACCCCTGTGTTGGTCCAGTCCATTTTCTGCGTGGCCCGTTCTAGGGGCAATGCAACTTGGTTCCTTCCTTACCCAAAGTACAGTGAGCGACCGATCTCATGAAATGTTGGCTGGAGTTCTGAAATGCGTTCTCGATTAAGAAGGATTACTTAGGGGGGTTGTAATAGTGATTATCCTGCGGCATAATCCTATGATATTTCGGACTCGGCAGGATGCCAGCTTTTGAATATACTGCTTTTCAATCTCCTATAGAAACCGCACTTGATAAAAAATGACTACTTAAGTAGCATACACTTTCCCCATTGAGTTTCGATAGTGTTGTAAATTCGAATATATTTTATACAAACTGCGAACAAAAATGTGCTTCCTTTTGGTCATTTAATAGAGTATCACATCAATTTTATATTTCGCACTCGAATAATGAGCATAATAAGGTTTTTAAAAAGTTTCTAATTATGAGGTTTTTTAAAACCTCGTAATGTCAATTCATATAGCATCGTGCCTGTCAGTTTACCACTGCTCCTCATGAAATGTAAAACATAGTCCGCATCCATTGCAAACTTTTATAGGTCCCATATAGTATCTTAAGGGTGTAGATGAATATGTGATTTTCTTTACGCGGAACGCATGCACCTTGCAGACTGAAATCACTAGGGGCTAATGCGATGAATGATCAGACTCCAAATTAGTCGGCAATTAGAAAACTGTTTGAAGACCTAATTATACTCCTTTTTCGAGTATAAAACATTCAGATGACGTGATTCTCTATTAAGCGACTGAAAGGAAGCTTATTTTTGCTCGTTGTTTCTGCAAAAATATATTTGAATTGGTAACACTATCCAAAATCAATGGGGAAAATTAATGCTACATAAGTAGTCATTTTTTACCGAGAACGGTTTCTACAGGAGATTGAAAAGCAGTGTATTTAAAAGCTGGCATCCTGCCGAGTCCGAAATATCATAGGATTACGCCGCAAGATAATCAATATTATAACCCCACCTAAGTAATCCTTCCTAATCGAAAACGCATTTCAGAATTCCAGCCAACATTTCATGAGATCGGTCACTCACTGTATATCCAGAACTCGAGCCTCTGCAGCTCCGCGAAAATTCCCCTTGACACATTCGAAAGACAGGTGGGCGAACATACGCAGGTTTTTTAGATTAATTTTCATCAAACCGGTATGATTATGCGATGAGGCTGGACGTCGGAAGTGGGAATCGACACTTATGCCAGAGGGTCACGAAAAAAGTATGCTAGCACGATTTAGGGAAAGGAGCACAAGGTTTGTACCCGACTTCATCTAATGGCCTCTGACCGCCGCGCTGACTTAAAAAAAGAGAGTGAGGAAGAAGGAGGCGGAGGTTTCCACCTCATACCATGAGTCCATTGCCAGAAGTACTAGCAGTAGCAGGGCAAGTGGCAGTTATAGGGAGGTCATTAGCCAATCAACGACCACTGTCGCATACTTGGAGATGGCTGCAGAGGGGGTCGTGTATGCCGACGTCCTAACAGTAGATCGATTGATTAACTGAGCACTCATCCGAGGTCTCGGCCTGTCTCATTTCAGGCGTGGGATATTATCTTGGGGACTCTGGAGTTGGACTCGTGTCCCGTCCTGAAGACGTGGGTGTTTATTCGTCACCCCGTCGCGTGGCCGTTCGATGCTGGCGTAGGGGCTATGTAAACATGCATCCAGTCTGACTTGTGCAACTACAAGGACTTCCCACTAAATTCTAGCGAGGTAGTGGAACCCCCTAAGACAGCGCTTGTTGGCGAGGCAGTCGGCGTCGGCAGTCGAACTGTGGAAGCAGACAGCCTGCGGCCCAGAGGACTTCAGGCACCATGTCAATTAGGCAGTATGTTATTGCCGACAATGGCAAGGGAGACTGGAATGGCCATTTCTGGCTTATTAGCCGTCGTCAGCGAGTCATACCCAGCCCGAAGCGTAGAACACCCGAGGCTCGAACTCGCGACCTGTTAGTTAGAAGTCCACGCCTCTAACCACTGGGCCACGAGCCCGTTGCCCCGTCGGGTTTGATCGGGAATATACAATGGTAGGGGGCGCTCACCGATCGTTCATACGGAACTCACTCGTTCCGTTGTGCCTTACGGGCTCTCTCTCGAGCCTAAACCAGCAGCCGCACAGCGGCGCATGATATAGGCAGTATAATAATAAGTCAGAAATGGCCATTCCAGTCTCCCTTATCATTGTCGGTAATAACATACTGCCTATATCATGCGCCGCTGCGCGGCTGCTGGTTGGGTTCGAGAGAGAGCCCGTAAGGCAGAAGAAGACCGCAGGTACAATGACCAAATGTCAATTAACCCATCGCCAGCGGGCAGGCGACGTCATGGGCCTTGCCGATCTTTGATTATAATCACCGTCCCGCAACGAAGTTCAGTATACAACAGTACTGTGGCGGAGGTACGTGCGTATTCAACCTTGTCTTTTGAATTCGGCTCCCACGCTCGGTAAGTGGGCTAACTCATGAAATCTTAGCAGAAATTCCGAAATTCGTTTCCGTTTCGGAAAGACTAATTAAATAGGGTTGTAAAACCAATCATCAAGAAGCAAAATTCTATAAAATGTCAGTTACCTCAGGACACCGGCTTTCGAACAAACTTCCTGCCGGCTACATCCAACAACCATACTCCGTAAAAAATGACTACTTAAGTAGCACGCATTTTTTCATTGATTTTCGATGCCCTTAAAGAGTCAATTATGTTTCATGCAAATCATGCATAAAAATATTCATTCCTGTGCAGAGTCAGTGGAAAATTACGTTTTCTTCTAACTTTATATTCGAAGGAAGGGTTTGGTTTGGTTTTGTAAAACTTTTCCAATTCCCGACTAATTTTGGACGCGACCTGCCGATACCCTTGCATTCAGCGTTCCAAAACTACAGGCCGTATAATTGCCGCGTACGGAAAACCAAATATTTCTCTACCGTATTAAGAGAAAAACATATGGGGTTCATAAAATGAAGCGGCGGCTTTGGCCATATTGTTGACTTTACAAACCACACTGTAAATGCAGAGTCATGACGTTTTATGAAGGGCCATTTCACGTTATTAAAAAATCTCCCAATTAGAAACTTTTTAAAACCAAATTATATCCCTTCTTCGAGTAAAAAATTAGAAGATGACATAATTATCTACCGAATTAACAAAAGAGTGAATATTTTTATGCATGGTTTCCAAGAAATATAATTGACTCTTTATGGGCATCGAAAATCAATGACAAAATGCATGCTACTTAAGTAGCAATTTTTTACGGAGTATGGTTTTTGGATGCAGCCGTAAAGAAGTTCCTTTGAAAGCCGGCATCCCTAGGTAACTGAATTATTATAGAATTATGCTGCATGATGATTGGTTTTACAACCCTATTTAATAAGTCATTTCGAAACGGAAACGCATTTCGTAATTTCTGTTGAGATTTCATGATTTAGCCCACCTACTGTATCTTCTTCTGTAGCAGTGTTCCTTCTCACACCTGCGTGCGCACAATTACTTTGCGCTGCATACGAAGGGTAAACCAAGGCTGCGACTTCTTGCACGGATTGCGGCCTCGTCAATTTGTGATGAGAGCTCAGGGATTAACGAGGCGGATGTGACCGAACAGGCGATTATCACGTTAATTACAGCAGTCTGTGATGGATTACGCAGTCGCTAATTATAGAAGATGTGGGATGACTTCCAGGCCTGCTTCTTTCTGTCCTGAGCAGGAATACGGAACGTCGGGTCAGAAGAAGTCCTTCACGCGATCAAGTTCACTTCCTCTAACTGATTTTCAATGTCCGTATAAAATCGCATCTCAGTCTTCTAGCTTGGAGGAAAGAAATATTTCGGTCTTAAAAACGACTGCTGAGCCCTGCATGTGTCGAAACAGATTTCACTTTTCACTGGGTTATCAAACTGAATTCTATGGATTTTCGTTAAATCGAACTTAGGCATCTTTTCATGTACTTGCGAAAAGGACAAATAGTAGTAGTTTAATTTGCAAGACACAGGAATAGGCTCCTCCATTCTGGGCACCCTGAAATAATTTCCATGGATATTATGGTTATTCATTGATGTTTTGGCAGATTTCGAACAATGCATATTGACCCAGCTGGAAAAAACTCGGCGTCTCGCGTAGTCCGGCGGGGACTCGTAGCTCAGGTGGTTAGTACGTTGACTGTTCAAAAGCTTTCCCCTTACTTTCGTGGCTTCGAATCCCACAGAGGCGCCGAGTTTTTCACAGTTGGGTCAATATGAATTATGGTTATTTTTAAGGTTTAAGGTAAGGGCTTGAGTTAGGGTTAGAACACAGGAATATTTAAGAAAAGATGCAGTTAGGTAGCCCCACTTGATGGGCAAAATACCGTTGAGGCTAGAGGTTAGGGTTAGGGGTCATGGTTAGGACTTAGGGTTAGGGGTTAGGGCAACGATTTCTCAACCAATCAAAGTACAACCGCGCACTCCCAATTTCTTTTCTTTTGCATGCAGACACTTGACCTCGTCGGCTGTGCGTTCCACGGCCCCACCTGTAAAAACCCCCATTAACACCGTTTCCGTATTACACGTGGCTGGGATTTGCTCACTTCTGGGGGGGGGCTACATAACCACATCTGACCATATTTAATTTTGCTGGAATTTTGCGTAAGGCCACTTACATTACGGGGACGAGGATACTTAATCCCGTGTCGTACCGTCAACCTGTCCAACTGGTGCGGATCCCGTTGAGTACTTTTGGCTACCAGATTAATGGCATGAGGATGGTAACGCGCAAGAGTCGGATCTTACAGCAGGTGGGCTAACTCATGAAATGTCAGCCGAAATTTCGAAATGCGTTCCCGTTTCGAAAAGATTAATTAAATATGGTTCTAAAACTAAACATCATGCAGCATAATTCTATCATAATTCAGTTGCCTCAGGGTGTAGGCTTTCGAATGAACTTCTATCCGGCTGCATGCCAGAACTATACTCTGCAAAAAATGACTACTTATGTGGCATGCAATTTTTTCATTGATTTTCAATGGCCTTAAAAATTCAATTATATTTCACGCAAAACATGCATAAAAATATTTAGTCTTCTACTCATTCGGTAGGAAATTACGTCTCTTTCCAATCTTATACCTAAAGGAAGGGAATAATTCGGTTTTAAGGGGCTTCCAGGTATGATATGTTTAAGATCGTGAAATGCCCATTCACAAAACATTGTATCTCTGCACTTACTAATGTTGCCTGTAAAGGTTACAATATGGCTCATATCCACGGCCAAATTTTATGAACCCTATATGGCCTGCTCTTAACACCGTAGAGAAATGTATGGTTTTCCATAAGCAGAAAATATACGGCTAGTAGTTTGTAAACCCTGAATTCAAGTGTAACGGTAGGTGGGGTTCAAAATTATTCGGGCGTGTAGTATAGAGTATAGTTTATGCATGCAGTCGGGCAGAAGCTCATTCGAAAGCCGATACCCTGAGGTAACTGGATTATCATAGAATTATGCTGCTGGATGATCAGTTTTACAACTCTACTTAATTAATCTTTTCGAAATGGAAACGCACTTCGAAATTTTGGCTGGCATTTCATGAGTTAGCCCACCTACTGTATTTCGTAGCCGTACCTGCAGTAGACAAGTCCCAATCTAACTCCTAACCCTAACCCCTAGCAGGTACGCCTACGAAAAAGGATCTTGCACCAGCAAGAATAATACTGCGTGGGTTTGAACAGTGTTAGCAGACTGGAATACGTCGTTTCTTCGGGTGTCAAATGTAACAAGGAAACAAAATTCTACAAAATTAGTATGCAAATTAACCCTCTGTGCATCTGTGTGGCAACATCAACGAAAACACCGTGTCAGCCGACCCCTTTCATGACCGGCGACTCAGCCTTCTCCTTGCCGACACCGTGACGCGGATGTACACTCTAGTCTTCCTGATTGGCCGCAACCGGACGTGGCTTAGGCGCACGGACACACCTCGTACTGTCTAACACAACGGCAACGGCTGGATCCAAGCCCGACGTAACAGCTGCTACGGTTGTCTTCTGAACTTCCTGCACGCCCCCGGTCTATATTTCTGACTCTTGAATTGAAAAAACCCGTAGTCGACGCATACACCTCGACAGATCTTTTGTAACAAATGTGATTGAAGTCATGCAGCCACCGCTAATCACTGAGTAAACACTGCCTGATTAGTCATTTTCCTTGAATATGTTTTGTACGGGTGACTGGAAAGTTTGCTCTCCGAATTCCTGCAGTAATAATGCCCCTTTTTAAAGCATATTTTCGATCACCGTTACACGAACTTGGCCGTCGCCCGTAGTCGAGTTCTCACTGATTCCTCTGAGGCTGCTGGGGAACGGACGTCGCCTCCACCTACTCTGTCCTATCACCAGATGGTGCGAAGGGCTGTGTAAGCTGCGGACAGCCCACTGCGGAGACTGTCGATGCGGGCATCTTGCAGTCGCACTTCGTGCGGCTGTCGTCACCTTTGACGATACCGAAATCATTTCAAGCCCGAACAGCACCAGCAGTCAATTGGGACTTGAGGTCTGGTTTACGTAGTCCAGATGGTCGTACTTGGAGTTACTCTTTGAGTGCTTTACGTGTGAGCTGTCCCCTGACTCGTTCCAAGATCAACAGATAATCGTCAACTTTGTCGTCTGCATTGAGGATTTTTTGAAGAAACATTTGACGATTTGATTTCAAGTCTAACACGTGGACGGCTGTCATTCTGAGTCGACTGCTCCCAACTACAGCGACACTTATTCAAAGTTAAGGAGAAAAATTTGAGCAGCTAGATGCTATTGACCGAGGATGCACAAGCGGCATCTGGCGGGCAGTTTAGACAAGTTTGTGTGATGTGCGAAACCCTGAGCCACGCAAAGTTTAGGCTGATCTACTAGCCTGTGGGCACTTGTGAGGTGACTGGGTCGGACGCTCGTGGGACGCCCGGTGCACATGTGTGACTCCACCATGTCGACCCGTCTGGACGTGACATGCACAGGATGTGCGAAGTAGCCCCCTTTTGCCATCACATTCTTACTCACGCAAGCCTGCCTGACGGACGCGAAGGCGTATTGTCTGCAATCCCTCGGGCTGGCCGAGTCAATATCGTCGGACTTTGTGCAGAATACAGTCCTCCTACTGGAGCCTTCCTTTTTGCATCTCAAGTGGCGTAAGATCCTTGGGTTTTTATGATTAAGATACATTCGCCAACCTGACCGTCATATCAGCATATGTGGACGCAGGAAACCGGCATGGTCCTGTAGTGGTGACACTCCTGAGCTCGTAGTCGACAACCATCCTTAGGATGCTCGGCGTTTTCGTCGCAAGCCTCACTGTGTCAAAGTTATTCCCCTGTCCTGCGAGCGGTTCTAGACGCACTGAACTTATTAGAGTCCACGTCATTTCGACCACCAAGAGTGACGACATCCACCGCCTGTTCCACAACATGATGGTCGCAGGACGATGACCTACGCGCGAATTATTTCATAACGAGACGGACTTGCGCAGCATCTGCCGCGCCCTCCCCCCTTTTCCATCCATCCGATTTCGATGGCAAGACGATGTCAAGATGACCGGAGGGTGTTCTCTGACACGATGGTTGACTAAGTTAAACAACCCGTCTACGCGTACCACACACAACACACGGTTCCAACAGAATGCACCCGAGTTTCTTGGGGGTGGCCGAAATCTCACATGCGCGGGAGTGCCATAAATTCCGCACTAAGTAGAAGCCATGGCAGCCCAACTCTCCGCCCTGAGTCAGCAATCATCCACTCAAGAACCTCTTGCGCGTGAGAAATGCACTCATGTGCCCTGAGGACGGGTATGAGCACCGTATGAGACCTTTGTAGCAAAAGGATGAATGTACGAGTTTCCTTAGATAGAATGGAAACCGGAGAATACCGTTTCCCCGAAAAAAATGATTGACGAAGTAATTTACTTAAAAATGGGCGAGGTTTGGTTCTTCAGTCCCACTTCTTTGATACCATACGTATAGCTTACCAAGACAGTATTTGTTAGCACACCTAACTTAGCCACTTGCTGGATTAGGCGTGGAGAGAGAGCGCAAGAGCAGAGCTCGAAGCACGCGCAGGGAAGCGAGTGAAAGTGGCGTGTACAAACTCCACCCTCGTCACAGCCACTCGCTGAAATGAGAGGATAAGGAGGGCGCAAACACAACTGGAAGGCCACGGAGGGAACCGCGTGGTAGTTCGCAGTGCATGGCCACTGTAGTGGAACCGACGGAGTTCCACACCGTCCGAACAATTCCATTAGCTGGCTACTCGCTGGATTAGGATAATGAAGAGGGCGTAAGCAGGGCTTGAACCACGCTGAGGGAAGCGAGTGTGAACTCATAACTGAGGTGCCCCCCCCCTACGGCGCATTCACTCTCTGAATTAAAGTGGCAAGGAAGATACAACTACGTGATCTTTGTAAAGTCGGCGTATTCGCATCAAACAATTTTTTTAGAAAGTTAACCATATGACATCACTCAAGTGGGGCTGCAGAACCAAACCTCGCCTAAAAACGAGTACAAAAAGGGTATGAATACTTTCTATAAAATACAGTAGGTGGGCTAACTCATGAAATGTCTACGGAAATTTTGAAATGCGTTCCCGTTTCGAAAAGATTAATTAAGTAGGGTTGTAAAACTAATCATCATGCAGAATAATTCTATAATACTCAGTTACCTTCGGGCGACGACTTTCGAATGAAGTTCCTTGCGACTTCATGCAAGAACTATACTCTACCGAAAGAGTGAAGGAATGAATATTTTTATGCATGTTTTCCATGAAATATAATTGAATTTTTAAGGGCACCGAAAATAAGTGAGAAAATTGTATGCTACTTAAGTAGCCATTTTTCGCAAAGTGTAGTTCTTGCATGCAGTCGGAGAGAATTTCATTCGAAAGCCGGCACCCGGAGGCAGCTGGATTATTATAGAATTGTTCTGCAAAATGATTAGTTTTACAACTCTACCTAACTAATCTTTTCGAAACGGGAACGAATTTTGAGATTTCGGTTGACATTTCATGATTTAGCCCACCTATTGTATATCTGGACCGACCAGGCCATAGACAATCATTCGGGAAGATTTGCATTACATAATTAGTCCCCTTTTAGCGATTTTTGTTGGCCACCGAAAAGACGCGCCTCCAAAAGCCGGCATCCGGGTGTACCTCAAATAACTTTTGACCGTTCTGTAGAACAATCAGAATCATAAGCCCTCCCCTCCCCCACCCCCAAGTAACCCTTTCTATGCGAAATCACCTACAGTCAGCGTTTCTTAGGTTACGCCACTTACTATCTGTGTGGCATTGTTTCATCCTCCAGCAAACGGTCAAACCCATAGGGTGCGCCTTCTGGCCATCCGGCCGTCTTGCAGCCGATCCTGACCTTCAGACACTCTCCTGGAATTGCCACATAAAACGCTCCAAGTAGAGAGGGCTCTTAAGCGGTCAGTACTATAACAGCAGGGCAAGGAAGAATGTTACTGGAGAATGAAAAATGGCCTTCCCCACCCTCGAGCAACGAAAGGTGTTACTACCGACTCTGTAGTGCAACCAATCTCCTGGGTTTTTAACGGACAGGCCTTTAGACATCCGCCTGTCTCTGTCGACTAGGAGCTGACCTTGCCATCTCCACATTCTCCTCCAAAATGGACTTGAATGCAGACGCGTACTGCACCTCATTTTGGTTCTCTGCAGTGTAAAAGCTAAGACAGGAAAGACTGCTGTTTTGCAACATTCAGTAGGGGGTGTGATGGTACGCCTAGGTGCGGGTCCGGCTGTGCCAGCCACCTGCTCCCCCTCTCGCCTCCGGTCTTGGCACCGGGCCGAGGTGGAGGAGGAGAGAGTGCGGTAGACGCTGAGCAAGTCTACCACCACCATAACCTAATTCACATGCAAGTCACCGTGCCTGCTCGCGCCCTGCTGTGGAGCACACGGCGGACATCGTCGGGCTCGACGATTCAACTGTTAGCGCTCAGTAACCCGATATGCGAGGTAGATCCGAAATGGGTCAGATGTGGTTATGTAGCCCCACCTGACGTAAAACAAACCCCAGCCACCCACAATACGGGACCAGTGGTAACAGAAGTTTTTACAGGTCGGGCCGGGAACGCACAGGTGACGAGGTTAATTAGTTGTGTGCAAAAGAAAAGCTATTGGGAATGCGCGATTGTAATTTTAGTGGTTGAGAAATAGTTATCCTGACTCTTAACCACAACCACTAACAATAACTTCCAACCCTAATCCCTAACCATAACCCCTAACCCCACCCCTAACAGTATTGTGTCCATCAGGTGATGCTATGTAGCCAGATCCTACCCAGAAATGTCCCCAGGCATCAGAGCGCTTTTTAGACTAGTCATGTGCTCTCGCCCCCAATCTCCTTAGAAAAAAAGTATGCAGTGCTCAAAACCCTCATTCTGGCACGATGTTTACGTTAGAAATAAGACGAAAACACAAGTCTGGCAGAATCTGATTGGATGTAAGAAGTTGCCACTGCAGTTACCCTCAATCGATTCAAAAACCCGTGGAGACAACAACAAAGTCCTGGTGATTGCATCAGATTAAAAAAAAGAGAACAGCAGTTTATCACGTTGCCACTTTGCGCCGCGCCAGAAAATCAGGTTGCACTCAATAACCGGGCCTTCTGAATAGCCGAACTTCAGACTTGAGAATATAACCATGTTTTACGAAGTTATTAGGGTACATGAGATAGACTGAACACCGAGAGAGGTGTCAGCATTTAAACTACACCATCAAAGCAGCAAACAGGGACGCTAGCATTGTAGACAGATAAACAATAAGATCAGCTGCGTCAAACCATTACATCAGATGACTGATTGGCTCGGACTGGTGCATGAGAGGGGGAAAAAGAGTGAGATGGCACTTTGGCGCCTTTTTCTCCAAGTTGAATCTGACTCGCTGAAGTCGTAGTTTAGAAGGCCGCCAACTTAAAAGGCTGCTCGGAGATTCGGGCTGCGATGGCTGATACTTAATGTGGCCTCTATGGCACTCCCAACCAGGTGGTGGGATTCGAGGCGGTCCTTTATTTCCACGAAAACGTGGTCCGTAGTACGCGGTCTGGGTGTGTGTGGCACGCGTAAACGGGCTGTTTAGCCACTGCGTCCAAGCCCGTCCCCCCCCTGTAGTCCTGACGCTGTTCCAGGAGGGTGAGAGAAAGGAGAGAGTGCGTCAGATGCTTTTCAAGTCGGCTAGAACCAAAAACCGGGTAATGCGCCAGTGGCCGTACTGCGCCCACCCTGTTGTGAACATTGTGGTTTGTTAAAGCTGAATTGGAAGTGATGACTGAAAGGCATGTACAAGTTTGTGAACATGTGGTCATCAACGACATAATATTAATCACAACTTACGCATACAACAAGGTACAGAATAAAAACTATTTCTGTTCGTCATTCCGACGGGACATAACGTCTGCGATTGAAGGTTGCGTGATGTCGACACGGGGCGGCTTAAGTCCAGTCTAACTAATTTTGAAAACGCCTGATTTTGAAACAACTAAGTTCAGTGAAAAACCGCGTCAAAATTAAAGTGCAGCAGCATGTAACTATTGCATGCTTAGCCAATTATCCTACAACTGGTAAGATGTGGTTATTTAGCCCCACCTGATGGACACGATACTGTGGGGTTTGGGGTTAGGAGTTAGGGTAAGGGGTTAGATTTTGGGGTTAGGGCAACTAGTTCTCAGCCACTCAGAGTACAACCGCGCATTCCACTAGCTTTTTTTGCATACGACTACTTGAGCTCGTCGCCTGTGCGTTCCGTGACCCGACCTGTAAAACCCCTATCAACACCGGTCTCGTATGACAGGTATTTGGGGTTTGTTTACTCCAGGCCGGGTTATATCTGACCGATTCGCCATGCAGGAAGCACAGCTACTAAACAAAAGTCCAGGCCGAATTTTTGCTGCAGCTGCGAGAGATTCCGCTCATCAGCGGGTCCCCCTGCTTCCCCCGTTTGTTTTCTGGCATATACTTCAGTCTTCAGATTTTTAATTTCCTCAGAAATTAGTCGTTTAATTGCATTACCGATAGTGCTATTCCGTCTACATTACGTGCCTTTGTGCGGCTGTTGGCGGGGCTTGGGAGTGAGCCCAAGGCACAACAGGACGAGTGAGTGCATAGCGCGATCAGTGAGCACCTCTCTGCCATTAATCGTTGGCTTGGAGTAAGTCAGCCTGTTTGAGAATTAGGTCCGAAATCCGTCAGCCACAAGGAAATAACGGCGTAATACTAATAAACTGCCAATGGACGCTCAGTAGTATGTGCATAAGTATCGCAGTATCCTATAGTTAAAACATAGGTACTATCCGAAGGTTTTTAGCTAGTACCTGTGCTGTTAAGTGTGGTAAAATGTGCCACTCATGCATAGACTCCAGTTTTCAACTTTTTGATCTCCTCGGAAACGAACGTGCTATCGTGAAGCAAATCCTTCGGGACGAAGCCTGTCGACCTCGGTCAGCAAGTCGATATAGATATATGGGCTGAAACGCGAAAAGGTATGTCCCGAAGGGCTGATCTCAAGTTATAGTATTACTTTCTAAGGCAACTAAAAAGCCACTACTTGTACTATCCGCATGCTGGATCTTGAAGCATTTGCGAATTTTTTATTCAATAAAAAGCTGAATAACCGTAATTTCCTACCAACTAGGGACAAAAGTGTTCTTTTTGACCCGCAACCTCTGTACAACGACTGCTTTTGTACAGGCATCAAATTAATAGGAAATAAGCACCCCAATTATCTAGTTATTTTTCAACATGTGCGATTTTTACAATCGGCAGAAAAGATGCCCATCCGAAAACCAGCGTCTGGGGGCCACTCCGCATTCTACGCATTGTTGCAGCCCCAATTCTCACCAAAACTATGTCCCAAGATTTCGTCCAGACTGTCAAGTGCTTCGTCACCGGCCATCCATAAAGTTGGAGAATAAGATTTACTGCGGCACGCGGTCAGCTTACAGTGCTTAGAGAGCGGCACCTAATTATGAGTCCCATTACTGCTTAGGTAGTTTTGCTTTCCGCTTGCAATTAAAATATTTCCTAATTCGTGCTACAAATACCTCCAAGGGTTGGCAACTCGCTGCATGGCCCATTTATAGGTGCTTAATAGACGCTAACAGGCAGCACCTGGAGGAAGGGTGAGGCTGCCAGACTTCTCGACTTTTTAATTTCCTCGGAAGCTAATGTGCTGTCGTGATGCAAATCCTTCGAGACGAAGCCGTTCAGGCTCGGTCCGCTAGTTGATATGGATATTTGAGCTGAAATCCATCCCATTGAAACTGGTAGATTTCAACTCAAATACTCATATTAACTTTCGAAATTAACGTGAGAAGGCTTGTTCTGAAGAATTCACTTCACGGTAACCCATTAATTTCCGGGGAAATTAAAAAACCTGAAGGCCTGATAATAGTACATGCTTTACCCACAGAAGTGCTTCATTTTCCCCCATGTGCTGCTTCCCATTGTCTACTGAACACTTTAAGATTTAAGGCTGACCCCGGCGAGCAGGCCATGTTTGTCGGAGTTTCACCAAAAGCGAGTAAACGTGACTGAGTACTACAGTAGATGTGCTAGCTCATAAAATGTCAACCGAAACTATGAAGTGCGTTTTAGACTTCAAAAGATTACTTAGGTAGGATTGTAATGTGCAACATAATCCCATAATAATTCAGTTAAAACAGGATGCCGGCTTTAGAGTAAACCTCTTTGTGATCGCCTGCAAAGACTACACCCTGTAAACATGATTGCCTAAGTCGTATGAATTTTTCCCCATTGGTTTTCGATGCCCTTATAAGTTCCCATTTATTTCATAGACAAAATGCATAAAAATATCCACCCTTCTACTCCTGTGATAGAAAATCACTTCTTAAAATTTTATACTTGAGGGAAGGATAAAATTCGGCTTTAAAGAGTTTCCACTTGTGATATGCTTAAGATCATGAAGTGTCCGCTCACAAAACATAATATCTCTGCACTTACTAATGTTGCCTGTAAAGATTGCAATATGACTCATGTCCACTGCCAGATTTTATGTTCCCCACTGGTCTCCTCTTAACAGTGTAGAGACATGTATAATTTTCCGTACACGGAAAATGTACAGCTTGTAGGTTGGGAACGCTGAATGCAAAAGTAACGGCAGATTGAGTTCACAGTTATTCGGGAATTGGGAAAAGTTTTTGGAATCGAACTTTACCCTTCCTCAAAGAATAAAACATGAAGAAGTAATTTTCTACCACATGAGTGAAAGAATGAATATTTTTGTGCATGTTTTCTATGAACTATATTTGGATTTATGGGGGCATCAAAAACCAATGAGAAAAAAATGCATGCTACTTAGGATGTTTTTGCAGACGGTGGGGAAGAAGTTTGTTCAAAGGCCGGCATCCAATTGTAACTGAATTATTATGGAATTATGCTGCATGATGGTTCATATTCCAACCCTACTTAAGTGATCTCTTCCAGTCAAATGTGCATTTCAGAATCTCGATTAATATTTAATGAGTTAGTACATCTACTGTACCACATGCTCAAAAATGTCTACGTCGACTGTCCAATGCAAAGGTTACAGTCAGCCAAAAGAGTTCGCAGAGTGGCATTTCCGATTTGTCGTGGAACCTTAGGCCTACAGTCTGCAGAGTTGGTCACAAAACATTTGGCTAGCAGCCATCAAGGTATCTTGCCGACAAATAACAGACACTAGAAAATCAATCCTTGCATCATTAACCGTCATTCATGCATAGCGATCGCCAGTCAACAACGAAAAGGATGAATTCTTGTCTTAAAATCAGGATACATCGGTAGGATTGCACACTCCAGATTCCAGTCGGCAGAGCTCAAAGCGGGCAGCTCAGCTGTGCAGCGTTCACCCAATATGATCCACTGGACCCGGATCGAAAATCGCACTGCGATAGCACTCGGGGTCGCGGAGTCTCCGGGTGATAGCAACTGATAAGTCAGGAAAGGATATTACGATGCTCCTGGACCTTGACGGTAATATCTTTTGGTTACAAATTGCTAGTCCCATAAATAGTAAGCTAATAATTTCACAAATTACTGGTGGGAGGAGTTGGGGTTAAATGCCCGTGCTGGGACTTTTTAATTTCAGTCCTTCGACTTAACTGTTCCCTACATTGTTAAGAGTATGGTAGAACTGGTGCCATAAAAACTTATGCTACTGGAAGTACTACTTGTTTATAGAATGGACTTTATATGGTTATTCCGCAGAAGTTGATTGTCGTTGACTCATTTATTCATACTACTTAAAGCCAGCAGAGATATATCATCGGGTTGCAATAGATGGTTCGGTTTGTAGAGTTGCGTGACCCTGAACAACCTATAATGACACCTTTCATTGAAGAGGAAGAGGTAATCACTGGGGTAGGTTCTGCCGGCGGAGTATTCGGCAAAAGTCCAGATACAAAGTAGGAATTTTTCACTGATTCCTCCTTCCCCTTCGGTAACGCCACGTGAGGAAGTATTTGAACCACTATCAGAGTGTCCAAATAATGGCGACCGGTTCGACTAACGACGACGGTAGGTTACAAAGTACATAATAACAGTCACGCGAGATGCAGATACGCGAACACAGAAAGGCCAGTAAAAGTAGTCATTTTTATAGTTTGTTTTTTTACAGGCGGCCAGAGAGAGGTTCATTCAAAAGCTGACATCCTGAAGTAAATGAATTATCTTTGGATTATGCTGCACGGGGATTAATGTAGCAACCCTACTTTGGTAATCTTTTCGAGTCAGGAGCGCATTTCAGAATCGCGGTTTATATGTCATGAGTTATCACATCTACCGTGCCTCCCTCCTCCTGGAAGCAACCTGTCTCAGGCAACACAGTTTTGGACTACCTTGTGAAATGTAAAGCAATACTCTGAAATGTGTTTTCGATTATAATGATGAAGTTGTAGTGCCGATTACCGCGCAGTTGAAGTCGCCAATGCTTAAGTCATATCAGGATACCTGCTTTTGAATGAGCTTCTCCCGGTTGTCTGCATAAAACCCAATCGGTAAAAATGACTATTTAAGTACTATGAAACATGACATTAATTTTCAATTCGCCTATAAATTCAAATATATTTTGTAAACAGCACTACAAAAATATTTTCTGGCACTCACTTGGTAGAGATTTACGTTCTCTTCGAATCATCTACTCGAAGAAAGGCTATATTCTGGTTTTAAAATGTTTTTTTAGTTTCCGAATAATGCCAAACCCAACCAGCGGCTGCACTTACGCTTAGAGTTAACAACACAAGGCCGCATTCTTTACATGCAAGGAAAGTCGCGTCTTTCTCTACGCTATTAAGAAGGCGCCAAATGAGGCTCATGCAATTTTGAAATGGACGGGAATCGTATTTTATGCTTCAGAAGCAACACCAGTAAACGCGTTGATGCAATGTTGCATGAATGGACGTTCCACGGTCTTAAAATCCCATAACATGAAATTCTTTTCAAACCGAAAAACATCCCTTCTTCAGGCATAGGACCAAAAACGAAGTAATCTGATTCCAAATGAGTTTGTGAAAAGTGCTTTTATGTATGTCTTCTACAAAATATATTTCCATTTATAAGGGTGTCGGAAGTCTGCAAAAAAAACGGCCGGATCTTACCCCAACTCCTGGCCCCTAACCCTTGCCCCAACCCCTAACTCCTAACCCCTAACAGGTGCCGCTACGAAATGAGATCTTGCCCATAAAAGCACACCCGGAAAAAGGAGACTTTGTTATGTGTTTTGACAACGGCTATAAAGCCGAAGCTGAAGCTAGAGGCTACCATAGCAATGCTAGTTTAACCACGTGTTCCAACTGTTTACATAGATCTGGTTTCACCCGTCGTATATAGGCCGTCTCTAGGTAACGCAATGTCCGAGTTGTTCGTGCCGGAACAAGTACTCGGAAGGAAGTTTTGGAATCGACGGAGTGACCGCTATCAAGCAGGCGTTTCGTAATGGAGGAACGCGGGATTTTATTTTCTTGCCTTAGGAGCCATCTGGGCAGGTGCTCAATAGACCTGGCTGCCAACTGCCGTTGCGTTCGCTCAATGACGAGCCGTCGCGAAATTTTTTGGTACCATTAAATCCTGCCCTACTTGCCTACTTTAGCTTCGTACCGGGGACAAAATGCTTCAAACGGCTATAAATGTCTTCTCTGACCGTGTCATACGGCCGGGATACGCATCCACATTTGCATATTGCACAGACACAAGCCTATTCTTGTTTTCTGATGACGTGTTAGAGTGCTATACCCGGTAAAGTAGGTTACGTCTAGGGCCTAGCGCGCACGTTTTATGCGGGAAAATGGCCATTTATTTGTACATACCTATTCTCCACCGGATCTACACATGTTTGTGGGCACTCTTGAAAGGTGTATGGCGCACGTGAAGTCGCCAGTTAGGAAAACGAGACTTACCCGGAAGGCATCTATGTCAGGTGGGCTATATCATGAAATGTTAGTGGAAATTCCGAAATGTATTTTTGAGTACTAAGGACTAATTGAATAGTGTTGAGGTATTGATTACCGTGCAGCATAATTCCGCAATGCACAGCAGATTTCCGGCTTTTTAATGTGTTTCTTTCCGGCAGCCTGCTTAAGCCACAGTCGATGAAAAATGAAGACTAGGCAATGTGAAATTTTCGTAAGATGTGGTTTGGTAGCCCCACCTGGTGGACACAGTACTGTTGGGGTT
Source organism: Spirometra erinaceieuropaei (assembly GCA_902702965.1). NCBI lineage: Eukaryota > Metazoa > Platyhelminthes > Cestoda > Diphyllobothriidea > Diphyllobothriidae > Spirometra > Spirometra erinaceieuropaei. The sequence goes on along the minus strand of CACRXP010000041.1, from coordinate 1,034,399 downwards.
GGGGTTAAGGGTTAGGGTTAGGGTTTAGGATTAGGGGTTATAGTTCGTGGTTAGGGTTAGGGGTTAGCGCAACTATTTCTCAACTATTGAAAGTACAACCGCGCACTTCCAATAGCTTTTCTTTTGCATACAACTACTTGACCTCGTCGCCTGTGAGTTCCCCGGCTCCATCTGTAAAAACCCCTATTACCACCGATCACCTATTAGAGGTGACTGAGGTTTGTTTACTTGAGGTGGGGCTACCAAATCACATCCGACGGAAACTGCTATTGTGAAACTGGTTTTGGGGGATACAAAACGCAACCTGCAACCATTGTAAGGGCTTTGTCTACACACGCGCCCATCCACACAGAAGCTCACTAGAGGAGGAAGTGCGCTTGTGGTGTCTTTCAACAAAGAACAATTACTGCAACGAATCAAATGTGAACTAACATTTCATCATTCCGGATAGCCTATGAGACCGGCCGGTGGCTCATACAAAGCCTCCGCATACAATTTGGAAACCCATTTGAAAGGAATGTTAGGATAATTGACAAGGATAAATATATACAACATCCAGCATTTTGAACCAAAATCACCTCTAATGTGGGAATAGTGGTAGAAGGGGATTTATGGGTGGAGCTTTCTAAGGAAAGGACGACAAAGTTGAGAAGATAAAGGAAGCCAAAAATAAAAACCTGAACCATACGTTTGTTTTAATGTATTAGGTAAATCCGAATCCTTTCCCACGCAGTATAAAAGTAGTTGGTAGGAAACCACACGATCTCAAAAAAATACTGAATTTCCGTTTTGGTGAAGGATCAGTGGAATAACCATTAGACTTCCGATAGGACTGTGAAGACTCGACCCGTAGAGCCCTTTTAACCACCCCTCCCTTATTCGAAGTGGTCTCCTGTTAAAGTGCTGGGGTGTGTATATGTTCATATTCCACCGGAAACTGATTCACAACATTAATAGACCGTGGGTGATATGGAGAAAAGCTGAAACATATAGGTCAATTTTTAAAGATTATGAAATATTGAATAAAAGTAGTAAGTGTACTTTTAGATAAGAAGCATTACCTAGGTGCAGTTACCAAGGTGTAGTTACTCATTTAAAGCGTTTGAAGGCTGATAGCTTAGCCTGATCGGCAACTCGTTATGCCAGTTGTCGCAGCAGTGTTTGTCTCTAAATTGAAACTTCCGTATGTCAAGAACGTGTAGTGACATTTAAATCTGTTTTGTTTTAATCAGTTACAATACGCTTTGACACAACTTTGAATAAGACAAAGAACACGCACGTGCACGTTTACCTGCTGACGACTTTGTTCTTATTTACTAGTTTGTAACTGTTAGGATACTGCTATTTTCGTTTTCTGGATAGCCTACTCGCTGTACCCAACTAGTGGGCTTGTCTCTTATAAACGTTGCGGAAGCTGTCGGCCGCCTTCTCGCACCACTTGGGGTTGGAGTGGCACACAGACCGGAGGCAACCATCAGGCGTCTGGTCATGAAACCGAAAGACCCACTGCCACGACTAGAAACGTCTGGAGTCGTTTATCGGATCTGGTGCAGTTGCGGACAAAGCAACGTCGTCGGAGAAACCGGAAGACAGCTACGAACGAGAATGGCCGAACACGCTGCAGCGGTGCGAAAAAATGACGCCAGCTCTCAAGTTGCGGCTCATTCGACGAGATCCGGCCACACGTTCAAATTCGATGAATCCGAAATTCTCGCACGAGGTGACAACCCCGTGAGCCGGGGGCTACTGGAATCATGGTTTACTGGCCCCCGGTCCATCAACAAGTGAAACGATCTTCCGACTCCATACTCCGTGCTAAAACTTCGCCTAGGCGGAGAGACAAGCCATGCGGGGAGGACAGAGGTGAACACTTTTCCCAACACCGGGGTCGGTGCGTCAGATGATCGAGCAATCATCACGCCAACATCCAACGCACGTGATGAAATTGCAGTAATTATCGATTCGAATGTCGACCATCGAGCAATGATCACACCAAGTGCGACGATCCCGGATGAAGGGGGGAGCCGTGAATGTTCATAGGTATGCGGTAGCATGGCTACTGCACCCTATAAATACCGCAGTCCCTTGTGCAACAACCACACTTTTCTGCTTTTTTGTCTTTGATGATGGATTCGAGCAGAAATCCGAAACGTCAGGCTAATAAAGCTCTTGTCCCAGAGCTCTTGCCTCCTCCTTCAAGACTACTTCCTGGGACTCGTCTCTTCGCTTCTATTGAAACTTAAATGTTTGAAGTTAGGTAAGAGTGATATAAAGAAAAGCAACCAGTCGACGCTTTGGGGACGCCAAAAACGACACCATACAGCCGCAAAAAAAACTGTGAACCGTCCCTAGAAGTTTGAATATCAACCATGCTGCAGTTTCGTTTGAAAGCCCTTTAGCCCACAGAACGATGCTTATACATTTTGTCCCCTAACGTCTGTGTGGCCCGCGCTATGGGATCAGCCTAAAGGGAAGTTTTCCTTTATGGCGAAACGACCTATCTGAAACTCTAAGTACCAAAGCTTACCCTCCGCGTCCTTCATTGTACGCAAACAGGACCCTCTTGATACATCGCGGGCAGTCGGAATTCAGAATCTGGCTGTGAAATCAAGTTGTGGGTATCCTTGATGTGTATTATTTGAGAAGCGATTAAGTAGCTGTTCTGAGATCTTGACAAAACAACAATAATCATCATCATCGGCTTGTCGTTGCTGTTTTTGTTGCTGTTGTTGCCATTTTGAAATTTGCGATTCATACCAGTGAAACGACGTGTTCCATAAAACATACGGGATGAACGAGACTCGATCACCGGAACAAAAGTGTGATCCGTTCGGCCTCTCGGGCTTATACAAATCAGAAGCAATAAGAGATAGTAATAGTGGAGGTAAATGACACACTATTTATGGCTTGCAGTTGCTACGAGGCCAGATTCCTATAAAAATTAGCAACTCTTGCATTCATCACTGGCGTCGGTACTTTATGAGAAGACTGCTTAATGAACCCGACTTCGTCACCCGTGTTAGTGATTGATTGGTGTGATAATAACTCGGCCACATGAGTCACCAGAGCTGGCACTGGAAGCAACATCCATCCTAGCACTTCCCACATGACTATTTGCTCTGTCAAGGTCGTCTTACTAGTGACTACGAAGGGAGGTTGTTGTGTTTGCTGATGGAATTTATGCAGGAGAAGCGTGACTCAGCCAACTCGCGAATAATGGGAAGGAACATCGACCTCGCGGAACCTGACGTTGTGGCTTAGTCCCGTCGGGTTGGCCCTTTGTGGGTGTGTGGCAGCATCACTGAAACCGAGAGGTTGCTCTGATGTAGATTGTCCAACATGCACCGGAAGTTGGAAGTGCCAGCCTATTCGTCAGGACCCGGCAACACCTTCCAATTCTACTAGTCCGAAGGGTTAGGTCACAGTTGGTAGCCAGGAATGGGGGGGGGGCAGACAGCGGAGTCCCTGTCTTACGGGGAGTGGTGGGAAAGAGGGTTATATGGGTGGGGCAAGTGGAAGTGCTGCTGGACGAATGCTGGAGTTTCGGGGAAAAAATAAAGCAAACGAAAAGTGTTCGGAAGATTTAGTGAGGTAATGGCAGAAATTGAAAAAAAAATCCCCCGAAAAACAGCACAGCCTGCAGAAAATGAAAGAGGTAAATAGTGATAGGATAACCCTAAACTTAACCTTAACCCTAAACCCTACCTTGACCCTAACCTTAACCGTTAACCATTAATAGTTAATCGGTAACTCTAACCCTGAAGCCGAACCCCAACCCTAAAGCCAAACCATAATCGTAAACCTAAACCCTAACCCCAACAGTGAAGCCGGACCCTATACCGTAAATTCTAATCCTAAAACGTAACCTACACCTTACCGTAACCCTCACTGAACCCAACAGCCTGACCGGAACGGCCGACCTGCCTCACGCAGTATAAGCACACCTACTGATAACTAGTTCCCTAGGCAAGGTAAACGCACCCACTGATAACAAGTAAGTACGTCGACAGTAGCAACGTACAGCGCCTGGCTACCAACTGCGATTTTACCGTCCGAAGATCTCGCGACCTAGCAGTGTGCCAGTTGCTCCAGTCATGGTTCTCTGGTCTGCAGTTCATCACCATATGTAATGACTTCTTCTCCGCATCCAGTAGTTAGACCTGGTCCGAGCGAGTAATTAGTCACGCGGGGAGTGCTGGGGTGAACTCCGCTTTCAGAACTGGTGACCCAAATGGCCGAATAATTACCACGCCAAGCACTAACGCACGTGATGAAATCGAGGCCAAAACCATGCTGATGTCTGTGATCAAGTATTATACAAAGTACGAAAACTATGAATACAGGAGCTGATAATTCTAGTAGGAAGTTGTTCGTGTAACAACTGTATATTATGAACACCTCAGCTTCTGTGCATACGATCCCCCTGTCTGTTGTTGTCTTTATCAGGGGGCAAATCCAAAACGTCAGGCGGATATAAGTTTTGTTCCAGTGCAGGTCCTAAGGTCCATATGAGTAAGCCCGCGATTCTAAGCCTTCTGTTTAATGTGAGTAAGCCCTCAGACTTAGAGTATGTGTTCCCGATTCCTGACTGTTGGGACTGCAGTCGTTTAAGTGGACTCTATGTTGTGGGTAAACGTTGCTATAAATCTGTTAAAGAGAGCCTCTTGAATTTCTTTGTCCCCAGTCTTCGGTATTACAACTGGGCACTGTGGACTCGACTGAAACGTCAGTCGACTCCGTTGGTCTACAAACCCTTTCTGTTATGGACTCTTTTTGGGAGGGCTCATTTTCTTTCTTGTACGGCTGACGTCCAAAGATTGTAAAGCAGATAATTCACTAGCTTAGTAGGACTGTCGAAAACCCTCGAAGATAATGAACTCGGAATTTAGGAGAGTAGGTAAGCATCTACAGTAGGTGGGCTAACTTATGTGATGCCAAAAGAAATTCCGAAATGCGGCATCCTTTAAAAATATTAATTAAATAGGATTGCAAAACTAATCCTCATGCAGCATAATTCTGTAATAATCCACTTACCTCAGGATGCCGGTTTTCGAACGAACTTCTCTCTAGCTGAATGCAAAGACTATACTCTGCAAAAATGACTACTTATGTAGCATGCATTTTTTTCAATGATTTTCGGTGCGCTTAAGAATTCAATGAAATTTTATGCAAAACATGCATAAAAATATTTATTCCCTTACTCGTTTGGTAGCAGATTACGTTTTCTTCCAATTTTATACTGGAAGAAATGCTATAATTCGGTTTTCAATAAGTTTCTAATTGTGAGATTTTTTAATACCGTGAAATGGCCGTTCATAAAATTTCACGTCTCTGCGTTCACCAATGTGGTCTGTAAAGTTAACAATATGGCTCAAATCCACTGCGAAATTTTGTGAACTGCATATGGTCTGTCGAGCCTGGTAACTTAACGTTATTCTCCTGTAAATACTTCTCAAACTCAAGTAGGAATTTTTTGAATGCAGTGGAAAGTTTTATCATCTTGATTGGTCTCTCGGCAAGGACTCAGAATGTGAATGAATAAATCTGTCTTGGAGGCCGAAATAAGGTTTAAATCCCTAGAAGATTATATTAATTAGACATCGCAATTTACGAACACTATACATCCAAATTTTTTTGCAGCGGCAAGACAAAGATAGATGAATGTAAATATCTATTAACGTAGAGATTGTCGTGGTTGAACCTTCATCCACACATACAAAATTCACACTGATAGCCTCGAGGCATATGAAGCAAGCTTCGCAGACAGGAATTCTCGAATCTCTCATCCAACACAGATACCATAAATAACAAATGAAAAGAAGCATCATCACAACCTGAGCACTGTCTGCAGGAGTGTCCATTTATCCCTTCCATTGACAGACGTGTAAGCCCTATTTTTCGTGTGTCGGGTTTTCAAATATCAGGAAGACAGTGCGCTGTGTTTGGGCTGGATCAACTTTATGCCCTCTACCCTGCCTCACTCTGCACCAGGGGAAGGGGACGGTTCGACCGTCGAAGTTGACAAAAGAGTGGGCGCATGGAGGAACTGTCCTGAGTCCGTTTATTGTGCTGCACTCGCTCCTCCCCTACACGCATTCCCCTGGTAACAAAACACAGTCAAGACGACTGGAGCCGGGCAGTCTGTCTACGCATGTCGCTCACAAGCGGGTCCGCATTAAGAAGCAGCCATTGCAGTCTGACACTCAGTCCTGAAACGGACCTGTTTATCTTGTCAGATCTCAACCCTCTGAGAAAAAACCACTCAAAAAGCAAACGAAACGCATAGGTGAACCTGCGCTAGCGTTGCTCTGTTCCATTTATTTGTTTGCTGTATGTGGTAATAAGTCCGGAAAAGCGAAACTGCGGAGGTAGAGACTAAGGTTAACCGGACCTTGGACGCCACGCATAAACCATAGGATATTCATTCAAATGAACTGATCTTGCGTAACTAAAATTCCACTGAACCTGCTGTAAATGCCCCCCCCCCATTGAATTTGTTGGGTTCCTGCAGTGGTTTTTCAGAAAGGCCTTCTGTTATTGGATAATTTCTTCTTGTCCATGTGCGTCAGTGCACACGGATCGTCTGACTGCCATCTGAGAGGCCTGCTTACGTTTTTTCGAAATGCAAAACAGATTCCTGGCCAACTGGCAGTGGGAGCACATCTAAAAATTTCCTTCTAGAATCTTCGTTTGCAGTTCTAAATTTAGCAAATAAGATGCATTATGCAACCTAACTCATGACCCGTAATGACTGGAATCTGGATGGTCAAGGCGGAGCAGATAAAACGTTGAGAATTTTCCGTAGGTGCCGAAAGTGTTCCGGAAAATATCTATTTTATACAGAATATGTTTTTAAGTAATTTGAGCGATCGAAATATGTGTAAATCTCCGTTGGCTTATATTCGAAACAATTTCCTGTATTCATAGTTGTCCCATGCTAACTTTGTGCAGCCATGAATACTTTCCTGGCAAAGGCGAGTAATCCGAAATGGGAGGCTTTACCAAACAAAAGTTGTTACACTTGAAATGGCACCTTATTAGAGAATGTTTTCCAATTGATTCAGAGGAGAATCACTGCTGACTTTCAATTTGACCGCTCGCTTTACGTCGGGGAATTTACGAATACGAGCCAGTCAACTGGCTATAAGAAAAAAACTTCCGAGAAATCAAAACTTCGATAAATATTTTCGAGAAATAGCTTTATTCGAAGGTTCTGATCGACAGGCTACAGAACCTATCCTATCTGGCAGTCGATTATGAACACTGAAAACCGCAAAACATTCACTGTCATTTCATGGGCTCTCGAGAACTAAGCGAACTCCACTGTCATCAAAAATTAAAAGCACATTTACTGAAGAACACTTTCGTTGCTGCACTGAAAACGGGTTGCTTACGATTGCACACATTAACTGTACTCAAAATTATTAGTCACTGACCTGCCACCCAACATGGAGCCTTATGGAACTTTTATTCCTTTGACGTCTGTGTCAACGAAATCGCCCGAAATCCGTCTTGCCTTAATCAACCGTATATTGAAAAATAAAGAAGTCGAAGAACTACTTTGCGTTCTCCTGGAGCAGATTTGGAAACTTTAATCAAACTGTGGAAGCTACTTCACAAAGTACTTGTTCTCGGAGGATACTTACTTCAACTATATTCAAAGCTGATAATTTTGAAGGGTATTATGCTTGCGCTGTTACATTTACTCAGTTGTTTTCATGGACCTGCTGTATATAGTTCTGTAACTTAAGTTTACTAATCTGAGATTATTTTTGACGTTTTCGGCATTTCTGCTCTTCTTCGAAATGCCATTTCCAAACAACATGTATCGATTTTACGTGCAGCCGTGGCGTTAGCTGTTTCTTGCTTTTGCATTTGCTCTCCGTTTGCGTCTGACGACGACCTAGGGAATCAGCGTCGAAAATTTACGCAATAAACCCTCTTGTTCCAAAGAACCCATCTCTTTTCAATATATATATATAAATTAAGATCATAGACGGGCAGCGCGCGCAGGTGTATGCTAATGTATAAACCAGGACATGTTGGTTTTCCGGTTAAGGCTTCGCGACTAGAGAGAGAGATAGAGAGAGAGAGGACTGCTTTATTTTTAAAATAACTTTCAAAACTTTCAGCAAAAACAGTTCTCCAGTACACAGTGATTACCATAGAGATTAACAGGTTTTGGACAGGAGGACATGATTATATATGAAGAAAAAAGGACTTTAAGGTGCAAGATCGAGTTTTAGTTTGTGTTTTTCAACATCTTTGCAGGTGAGATACCGGGCTAGAAATGGCAGTATGGAATTCTGATAGGCCGAAGTGCGGCAACGGATGTGGCGGAAGCATCGACGCGTGGGGCGTAAGGATTTCGCAGCCATTAACTCATTATGAAGGGGATGGACGGTGTCATTCAGAATTCGGTCAGCGAATTGCTCCACCGAGTTGAAATGTCGCTGCACGATGATATCAACTAAAAGATGATAGGAAACACCAGCAGCAGAGGCGAGCATTCGAATGACACGCTTAAAAATAATTAGATCTTTTTTAAGTAAGGCTGGAAAAATAACTGGAGAACAATAAAGAATGAGTGGAAGAATACAGCCATCTATGAATCGCCAGATTAAGGACTGGGGTGTGTGATATGAACATAGACGACGAATGTAATAAACAAGTTTTTGAATTTTTGTTAAAAGGGTTTCCATATGAAGAGAGAAAGAGAGATTTGAGGATAAAGTAACACCTGGGTACCGGAAAGAAGATACCTCATTGGGAAGAATATCCAAAGGTTCAGGAATGGGAGAGGGTCGCAATCGAAACACACACTG
>CACRXP010000041.1:996555-1007368 GCA_902702965.1 Spirometra erinaceieuropaei | reverse complement strand
CACTGTAGCAGGTTTCTGCTGAACTTGGTTTCTTTGAGAAAAAAGCCAGAGGCTGTAGGACGCTACTAACAGTTTCGCGGAAGGACGCACCAATGGCAGTGCTGGAAGCATCTGTCATGAGAGTTAGAGGGGCATCCGGTCATGGGTGGGCAGGCAGAGTTGCATTTACAAGAGCGGTCTTGACGTCATTGAAGGATTTGACAGCTTCCTCAGTCGTAACCAGCGCCTTTTTGAATTATTTCGACAGGTTGTTTAGTGATTGCAAAATAATGGGGGGTAAAACGGTGGTAGTAATTTACCATGCTCAAGAAACAGCGTAGTTGATTGACGGTTGTCGGGACGGGGGGATATGATATGGCCGAAGCTTCTTCGGGGACCGGTTTTATTCCCTCAGAGTTCACTATGTGATCCAAGGAAACTAGACTGAAGATTCCAAACTCACATTTAGCAGCGTTGATAACAATGCCGTAGGAGTCGAGTCGTTCGAACAGTGGTCGAAAATGAACCTCGTGTTCTGAAAAGTCAGAACTTGTCATCAGTAAATCATAAATGTATGCATGGGCGAAGTCGAGACCTCGCAGCACTTGATCAATAAACCGTTGAACAGTTTGAGTGGCATTCCTCGGACCAAAAGGCACACGAGTGAAATCGAATAACCCAAGGGAAGTGATAACTGTACTTTTGGGCACATCACTGGTCTCAATTAGGATGTAATCGTAAGCACGAGCAAGATCAGTCCTAGTGAATATGCGCCCACCATGCAGCAAGAAAGTAAAGTCTTGGATGCGCGGGAGAGGATACTGATCAGGGATGGTCACCGAGTTTTGCGTCCGGTAGTCGCCACACGGTCACCAATCACCAGTATTCTTTGGGACAAGATGAAAGGGTGATGCCCAACAGCTGTCGGATGATGCCGAATGCAGGCATGTGGCAATCTTTAAGTTGTCCGGAGCAAGAGTACGCGGTCGGCAAGATTTGAGAAGTCCAGGGGTAGAGATATAGTGGGCGACGGTGTGTTTAGTATTCACTTCTTGAAATGAAGGGTTGGTCAGGCGACGGAACTGTCTGAGGAGTGAGCGGCTGGTTAAAATATCTCCGCCATGGCCGATGGTCGGCACCGACCATTTTTGTCGCCGAAGCACATTGGGAAAACCGTCTGCGAAGGCTTTTTCTCCAAAACCACATTAGCGCCCTTACAGCGATCTGTCATCTTTCTTAGAGAGCGAGAAGGCGACACATTTTTTCCAATGTGAGAGTACGGCCCCCAATTATCTCACATCTGGGCCAGGGGCCGTGTAACCGGCTGGACATTACACCAGAGGGCAATCCTCGTCAGGTCCTTTGCTATTCTACAGTCCTAAAATCGCTCTAGGTATCTCCCCTTTAGATGATTGACTGAATTTACGGTCCTATGCAAGTACTTAGGAAGTCTTCGACCTGAACTTCAACGACCGGACGGTTTTTTCCTTCAGTAACCATATTATCGAGCAGTGGTTATTTTGGGTTATTAAGCAGATGGATTGGAAAATGGGCGTGTCTTCAAAGCCCTGAACAGACTTCTGGTGTGGGCATTGATGAAGTACGTTCAAGGGTCGGGGCATTCTTGAGGAAGGAGACAAGATCGCTGCGACAAGAGCTTTATTAGCCTGACGTTTCGGATTCCTGCTCGAACCCATCATCAGAGACAACGGCATATACGGATGGTTCATGCACAAGCGGCTGCAGTATTTATAAGATTAGCGGACAGGGTTGCTCATTAAGAGCAGAGGACTTCTTTGAGTTTGCCCTTACAAACCAACTTCGCGGCCATACTTACAAAGTCGTGAATGAGCGCACTCACTTATATCGTCGAAAATTTCCATTCAGCCAGCGGGTCGTCCGACCGTGGAACTCGCTTCCAAGCGAGATGGTGACGGCTGACACAATTTGTGTGTTTAAAAGAAAACTTGCTCGTCTAGTTTTCGACAGGAGTCCCCTTTTACAGCATGACTATGCACAGCCATTTTTGTAAAAAAACCCTCCGCAATTATTTACAGTGACCTTATGCACTACCCTATGATTACGATTGAACTGTGACTCGATCACATTGTAAATGCCTGCAATTTTATTTTCGAGTACGAATCTGCGAAAGCACTGTACTTAAATAGGGTCATCAAGGGCTCTGCCTCTAACCCTCCAAATATATATCCATACATACATACATAAGACGCAGTCGTCATGCTACAGCATACCTATGAACATTCACAGCTCCCCCCTTCATCAGGAATTGTTGCGCTTGGTGTGCTGACTGCTTGATGGCCGATATTCGCGTCGTTAATGGCTGCAATCTCATCACGTGCGTTGGATGTTGGTGTGATGATTGTTCGACCCTCCGATCCACTAACCCTGGCGTTGGGAAAAGTGTTAACCTGTGCGCTTCCCGCGTGGCCAATTACTCCGCCTAGGCGAAGTCTCAGTACTGAGTACGGAAGGGGAAGTTCATTACACTTGCTAATGGACTGGGGGCAGTGAACCATGAGACAAGCAGCTCGCGGCTCACGTGGTTGTCACCTCTTGCGTGAATTTCGGCTCCGTCGAATTTTAATGTGTGGCCGGATCTCGTCGAATGAGACAATATGGTGGAAGGGGGTTTAAGGGGCGCTCAGAGCTCAGTGTTCAGATTCTAGTTCTGTCTGAGGTTTGGGGAAGAGGAGGAGGGGGAAGGTGTCTGATGATTAGCTGTCCGTGTTTCGTCGCTGTACCGCGACGTAGCGGGTGTGAACACGTATGCCGGCCTTAGGGCAGCCTTAGAGCCCTTATAAACGCCTTATGCGAGCACAAGGCTGGGTTGGCTAACCACATGGCCACTGTCTCTGCCGTCGCAAGTATTCGCGGACGCAGGAACTGGGAGTGTCTCGCCGACACTTGATAAATGACTCGGAATGCTTGGTTGACGTCTACCCGGTGACCGGTGTCAGCCAAGTGAGCAACAATGGCGCTAGAGATGGTTTTTTCCCCACCTTGTTTTAGCCGGGCAGGATAGGGCTCTCGCATCCGCTCACATAGACGTCTAGTTGTTCGACCAATATGGCCTACCACACAGGAGCAAATAAAGGCGTAGATGCACATTCAGGAGGTCTGAAAAGATAGTCTATTCTTACCTTCTAGGCGAGGAAATGGAGTGCTTGGAAAAGCTAATCTTCGCGGTTAGGCACGTGCGTGCGATAGCAGCGTTTAAGCGACGATGTAGGAGTTCGCTCGTCGGATCCCCTCGAAATGCCAATGTGAGAAATAATTCCTTCTTCTCAACCGTCGACACATCAGATTTCGGTGGTCGTTCATCCATGTATTTGTTGACGCACTTTTCAGGGTAGCCGTTTTCTCTCTCAGTGTTCCGATAATGGCAATTTCATTCCCAAGCCTATCTGAAATGCATGGTCTCCTAGCTCCGTTGGTGATGCAGCGGACCAAGCTTCGCTTCTGGCTTAGCGGGACGTTCCACCGCACCCCCCAACGTGCAACAGTAATTATGGTCTCGTGTGGACTTTCTGCCGTGAGACAGTCTGCCCCCCCCCCTCCCCCCCGTTTTGACTCGGCGCGTCCACAGCGCAGCTGGTTGTGAGAGCTATGTATTAGATATAATTGAATTTACACAAGCAGTTGTGTGGATGCGGCAGCAAAGTACGCGGGAATTATTTTATGGTGGGGTGGACTTGCGAAGTATCTACGTCGTTCTCCCTCTCTTCCCTCGCCCACTTTGCTCCGACCGCAATTCACAGGTGTTGCGCTCACTAAGTAGGATACGTGGTGGGCGTCGCCGTTTTCGACGGTCGAATGCGCATAATTTGCATCGAAGGTAATTGAATTTACACAAACAGCGGCGATCAATGGGAGAATGCGAGTTAATTAAGCCATATCCTTTTTTTCCCGTACGTACTACGAAAAAACTGTCACGGATGCCTACCTACATGGTCGGCATGATACCATGTGTAAATTGCCTTGACAATCAACCGTAAAATTCTGTAATACAGCACTTCCCGATGAAAGGATTTGTTGGTGGTTTATCACTCGATCGAGAGCATATTAATAGCGGTCCTCGCGTTGGATATCTATTTTCTTACGCGATTATTGTTTATGTCTGCGGGTACCCACAAATAAGGCACAAACTGTCAGATGCGGACGAAGAATAACAATGAACGCATTTGGCAACTGGCTTATTTTAAAGGTTTCGATAAGCACAATCTACAGAACCAGAACCTTGAGCAGTTTACCAAAAACTCCGAAACCCACAAAGTACTCATTAATATTTTGGACGTGTCCTGAAAGGTAGGGCACTCTGCTGTTGCCAGAAATTATGCAGTCATTTTACGGAAGAAAAATTCACCCCAGGCACAGAAAATGACATACACATGTCTTCATGAGGTAATTATACCCTAATTTCTTAGCCATTGGCCAGCCTCCCGGCATGTGGCCACACAAAAGCTACTATAAAGAAGATGGAGACCCGATCTCTGGGACAGTGGGTTTATTAGTCTGAGCTTTCGGTCTCGTACAGGAGGCCATCGTCAGAGACGTGACTACAAAAACCACTCATTTGATGTTGCCTTCTCACAGTCTCTGACGATGGCCTCCTGTACGAGACCGAAAGCTCAGACTAATAAACCCACTGTCCCAGAGATCGGGTCTTCATCTTCTTTACAACAAGAACCTGGGATTCGCATATTCGCTTCCATCCGTGAAAGCTACTATTTCTGGGACGTCACCTATCTGGAGAGTCAGACAGAAAAGTACAATCACCCAGACTGACGGAATATCAAAGAATGCCAAACGGAACATCTCGGTCTTAAATTTTCCGGAGGATTGTGGGAGCTTCGCAAGTACTCCACGCTTGCCCAGAGCAGCTCCTTCGCAGCATGCTGAATATCCAATTCGGATTCAACGGCCAGCTTTACCGCCAGGTCGAGGGAGTGGCGATGGGATCACCCCTTTGACCCCTTCTAGCGGATGTATTTATGGGGCAATTAGAGAAGAATCAAATCTATCGCGCGACAAAAGACGTCAATTTCTATGCTCTTTATGATGATGACTTTTTTGTAATAGCGGATGATAAACTGGATTTGGATGCCCTTCTGGTTAAAACAAGCCAGACTCACCCAGCATTAGCCTTCACTTTGGAAAGAGAGAGGAACGTTTGACATTTATGGACTCCCTACTTAGCAGAATGCCTGATGGAACAATTCTTAGAAGTGTATATCGCAAGAAAACATGGACAGGACAATACACAGACATCTACAGTTTTGTTTCTCTAAGTCAGAAACGAAACAGAGCTCGGTGAATCTGCATTCCGGATACACTGGAGAACGAACTCGCCCTCATGTGAAACACTCTGCTAGAAAATGGTTTCCCCGATAAATTTGTCATCAGAGATCAGGGATCATTTTGGAAGATCATTCACCAAAATAGAATATACGGGTGGTGAATAAGAAGGAATTATTTCTCACTTTGCTATTTCGAGGAGACCCGGCCAGTGACCTTCTACAACGTCGTCTAAACTCCGCTATTGCACGCACGTACCCTGTCGCTAGAATAAGACTAATTTTCTCTAGTACCCCCCTTACCCGCCTTGAAGGCAAGGATAAGCTGCCGTTTCAGGCCTCCTCAATGTGCATCTACGCGTGCACTTTCTCCTGTGGAGCAGGTTATATTGGTCAAACAACAAGGCACCTACCCAAGCGGATGCGAGAGCACCACTCTGCCTGGCTATATCGAGGCAAGGGAAAGTCCAGTTCTAGCGCCATTGAGGCTCACTTGATTTTTGAGAGAGAGAGAGAGAGGACTGCTTTATTTTGAAAATAACTTTCAACACTTTCAGCAAAAACGATTTTCCAGTACACAGTGATTACCATAGAGATTAACAGGTTTTGGACAGACAGGTGGACATGATTATATATGAAGAAAAAAGGACTTTAAGGTGCAAGATCGAGTTTTAGTTTTCGTTTTTCAACATCTTTGCAGGTGAGATACCGGGCTAGAAATGGCAGTATGGAATTCCGATAGGCCGAAGTGCGGCAAGGGATGTGGCGGAAGCATCGACGCATGGGGCGTAAGGATTTCGCAGCCATTAACTCATTATGAAGGGGATGGACGGTGTCATTCAGAATTCGGTCAGCGAATTGCTCCACCGAGTTGAAGTGTCGCTGCACGATGATATCAACTAAAAGATGATAGGAAACATTAGCAGCAGAGGCGAGCATTCGAATGACATGTTTAAAAATAATTAGATCTTTTTTAAGTAAAGCTGGAAAAATAACTGGAGAACAATAAAGAATGAGTGGAAGAATAAAGCCATCTATGAATCGCCAGATTAAGGACTGGGGTGTGTGATATGAACACAGACGACGAATGTAATAAACAAGTTTTTGAATTTTTGTTAAAAGGGTTTCCATGTGAAGAGAGAAAGAGAGATTTGAGGATAAAGTAACACCTAGGTACCGGAAAGAAGACACCTAATTGGGAAGAATATCCAAAGGTTCAGGAATGGGAGAGGGTCGCAATCGAAACACACACTGTACTGATTTCTGATTGTTGAGTAGGAGTCCATTATTCGAAGACCATGCGGAGACGTGATCTAAGCCATCCTTTAAAGACTGTAGGTGAGTCAGGTTTTTGAGTGGGTGGCCTACGACCATGTCATCGGCATACTTAACATACAGGCAGTCGTTTGGCGATCTCAAATCATCAGTATGTAGGGAGAAAAGATGAGGGGATAAGATGGAACCTTGTAGAACTCCACAATTGTTTGGAAGAATAGAAGATTTTCTCTTTCCCGACTGGACAAACTGAGTGCGGGAGGAAAAATAATCTCTAAGCCAAGAGACAACCCAGCTCGGAGTGTCGCACGCAGCTGCTTTGGTCAGGAGGAGTTGGCGCGGGATAGTGTTGAAGGTGGATGAGTAGTCGAGAAAAGCACATGCATATGCACGGCATCCCTTGTCTAAGTCTCTCAAAGCTGAATGAACAACTAAAGCAACAGCATCCAAGGTGCTACGCTTTGCCTTGTATGCAAATTGTAGAGGATCAGAAAAATTGACGGAGGAGTACTTAAGGGAATCTAATGCAACTCGTTCAGTAAGTTTCAGGAGTGCAGAAGAGCAGGCAATAGGACGGAAAGATTTAGGAGTAAAAGTTAAAGATTTTTTAGGGATTGGAGTAATTCTTACTGTACGCCAGGCGTCAGGAATCTTGGACTCTATGAAGGATAGATTAATAAGGTGGGTCAAGACGGGAGCTATCTGCGAACAGCAAGACTTAAGGAGAAAAGGAGAGACACCGTCCGGCCCAGCCGCCGTTGACCCGCGAATCTTTTTGAGATGGTGTTCCAATGTTGTCACAGTCACAGTAGTGAAGTCACATGGTGGTAGGTAAATTTCGTTTGGGCGAGAAGTGGAGTCGTTAGAAGTACAGATAAAATTCCGATTTAAAGAGTTTAAATCTACGTCAATGGTATATTACGTTGACCAGTGAGACGCTTGAGATTCCTCCACAGTTCAGCAGAAGGAAAAGGAGAGGAGGGGGTGGATGAAGTAGAAAAAAGTTGACGAACGAATAAACCGTTAAGTCTGGCAATTTCGTTCTTTATTAAAACATTGATATCCTTCACCTTGTCACGTTGACCTAGTTTGTAGAAGGCTTCTTTGCGACGTCTCAAGTGTTTGAGGTATGGTGAGGAGATTCTGTCAGGCCTGACCATAACAGTTTCACGGGGACAACAACAGCAGCCACCAGGTAGACGTCAACCAAGCATTCCGTGTCATATATATAAAGTTCCGGCAAGACGCTCCAAGTCCCTGTGTCAACGGAGACCTGCGACAGCGGAGGCAGTGGCCATACGACTAACGAATCCAGCCTTGTGCTAACAGAAGGCCTTCATTAGGCCCTCCGATTACCCTCGTCAAAACTGAGTCATGACAGTTCAGGCTCGCACCATGGCGCGTCGCGTCACAGCGACGAAACATAAGCACAAATCAATCATCCGAGGAAAAGGAAGATTATCGACCCGGATCTCTTACGTTCGCTGACCTGAGCACAACTCAGTCAGATTACCCCAACTCTTCCCCTCCCCCGCTCCCCCTTCCCGTACCACTGACAGAAACTAGACTATAATTATCCCGCTGCCCCACAAGTCTGAACACATTTACGCCACGTTATGACTGCTGTTCATAAGTTGTTTTACTTCTCAAATGTCGCTGCTCTACCCAAACCCATATTAATGTACTGGACTGGTGAAGAATAATGGAAAAAGTACGTTCGCCGACTTGAAATTCCTCAAAGTGTAAATGGGCAACATCACAGAACTTAATTTCCGTCATTCTTGAAAACTATTATTTATTACCAGCACAATATTACTTTTCATGCATGGCTCGCGATTTGATTTAACTGGATCCTGTTAAATAATTAATTGGACATTTTGGTCTACGCATTTGGATCGGCTCCCAAGTGGCCAAAATGATTTCGTGAATCTACGCACATTTCACGGATTACGCCACCTACTGTAGGCTCCCGTCAATTTGTTTATCCCGCCTTTGTAGACCCTTCCATTTCAAGACCCAACGAAAAATTCTGGTAAGTATCTGGCTAATCTAGATGCATGCTTTCCCCTGGTATTTCAGAAAGACTGTGCAGCGTATTCGACGTGCATAACCAATAGGAAAACGGTTGCCGGACTTTGCTTCCACATCGGTTATGGCCCACTGCCTGAGGGAGGTTATCGGTAGATCACGTGCTAGTGTGCGCCGTATTTTCGGGCCCAACGATTCCGGACAGGGCCGATGCAGTGCAACGTGGTCACAGCCGAAACAACTGTTCCACAGCCTCAGCATTTCCCACCAAGCTCGCAGTATTTTCACCAAGTCCGGGCCCCAGAACGAGCAAAAAGGTATGACAGTTCGGTCGTCGTTGCCGACAATGTCCACCTTGTGTGCCACAGCAAGGTGAGAGCAGACACGGTGACTTGTGCGTGAATTAGTTTACGATGGTAGTGGACTTGCACAACATCTACCGCACTCCTTCCTCCTTCCAAACCTGAGCCCGGTGTCAAGACATAGCCAAGAAGACCAAAGGCGGGGGAGGGGGCAGGTGGCTGGCACGGCCGTACTTGCACCTGGACATACCACCACAGCCCTTAGTCAACAACAAACACTTGGGCAAGATTTTTTGCCGACAACAACAAGAGGATGTTGACTGGGCAACCGTGCACGCGGTCTATATACCCAGCGGGAACGCATGCGCATTCACCGGCAGGGAACCAGAGAGCTGTCAGCGCACACCAGGTTTCGAGAGCCATGGTTGGCTGAATCATGGCATAGCAGACGCATACAATCCTTACGGTCCAGAAGAGTGGGACGCAGCCTTGCATTTAGCCTGGGCCATCACCCTTGAAAGGCCGGGTAACCAGTCAGTCACCGACTGAGGGGCACTGCCCATATACAAAAAGGTATACTGGGTACAGAAAGAGATTTAGGGCACAGAAAAAATGTTAGTGATATAAGAAGCAGAGAAGTTGATCTGTCTGGTTTGGGAGGTGTCACAGTCATAGCGTCTGCGTTATGGGCGTACTCAGAGAGCAACAATCAGGCCAAGTCCGGAGTAGTGGGAAAAGACAAAAGGCACCAGAAGGAACAATTTATGGTGCACAGAACTCCCAGTTGCAGTCCCAGGCCGCAATGACTACATGCAAAGCCAGAGTTAGTCATGCCTGAGGTAGAGAGCGAGAGATAAGTGCTAGCGGCTGCTCTGATAAGTTTGTGAAGCAAGCCCAAGTGTTGTACGATTGGTGTGTGGGTTGCATCGGTCGAGGAGTGACGTGTTCAAGTGGCCCATCGGCACCTGCGACGGCCCAGATGCACGCGGGTTCGGATTGATATCTATCGAATGGCAGCAGGTCAGTGCGTCTGGGATAACGTGAAGTTGGAATGCGGCATGAGCTTTTGTGACAGAATTGAGTGGCCCCAGGTTGCCGGAGCTCCGAGGTAAATAAGGTGAGCGGTGCAACGGCGTCGGCCAGCCATACAACATAGGGATTGGGGTGTAGTTACTACACCGGCACGCCTGCTCGTAAACCGGTAGGGAATTCAGCCCTTTGGACAACTTTAGGGAGGAGTCGTGGAGGGCCGCTGACGTGAAGAGGTAGCGAGGGACAGTGCTGCGGTGAGCAACGGTAGGGAAAATACCAGCAGTTGAAGGAGGGAATACCGACCATCTTCGCTGACACGCGGTTACGCCGATTCTATCCTAGATCACCGCCAAATTGTCTTCCAACCACTCAAACAACTCTATTTGTTCATCGCAGACGTCCAGAAACAATGCTGTCCGACCTTGAGCAGACTCTGGGATACGAATTTTATTCGCTTGAAGTTTTTCCTCTCACATATGAACCCACGATCAGACTGTAACAAGCAAGAGCAATGAACGCACGGTGACGCAGTACTCACGTGAGAGTCCCACACACATGCAGAGTCCTACTAGAAATTAGCAACTACCGTCTGCATGCAAATCGTTAATTACTACAATTTCACCACAGATGCTGGTTGGTGGTGCGATGACTCGACAATGCCCCACTGAAGACAGCACTTACCCGACTGATCGACTACTCTGAATGGACAAGTCTTAGTCTTGATAATGGGGGAGAGTAACGCACTTGGTTGGATGTGTGGCTCGGTTCCGTCGGACAGGCCGCGACCTGATGTCAGCTTTCAGGTTGCGGCCCAATCGACGGGACCCGGCAACACATTCAACTTGGACGAGGCCGAAATCTTCGAGGAGTAACAGCCGCGTG
>CACRXP010000041.1:979583-994283 GCA_902702965.1 Spirometra erinaceieuropaei | reverse complement strand
ATGTCCTAAGTGCGAACTATCAACTTGTGTCGAATGATAGTCTAGAGGGTAAAACGTTGCTGACTGAAGCCGAGTGTGGTTAAGAGCGCCATTGACTAGATCTACTTACACTGAATATTTTGTCCTTCAACGGAAAGCGGGAAAAACAGGATAACGTAAGTGTAGCAGGTTGCAAACGTTCGGACCGTCTCACTTTGAATAACCTCGAGCTAGTTGTCTATCACCTTTGAAGGAGGTGGATGGAGTAGCCTATTGTGCACGCATGTGCGCATGTACCAACAGTCAATGCGCTGTTGCTTTCATTGTTGAAGAGTGCCAGCTCGCATGTGGGTGTACTATCTGATAAGGGAGATCCGAACGGGCCAGACGCAAGGTTCGTCGTAACCAGGGCGAATTATTTAATGATCGGTAATGTGCGGAAAGCTACGCGTAACCCTCTTACCTGAGCTAAAGGTGAAGAGGAGAAAAGAGATAATTCGGTTCCTGAGGTTCTCCCTGTTGTGCTCCGTCATATAGATGTGCAACAGTGATCCGATTGACGTGACCGTCGAAAGTAGCATGAGGCTAAAGGCCCATGACTGAAAACATGAAAAATTCGGTTATGTATTAAAATCTGGGCAAAATCGCATGGAGGTTGGAACCCTACATTTAAGGACCACAGAATTGGTTAGGCTGAACCAGATGTTTTGTTACATTTTTCAGTCGACTTTGGTTCAGTCTTCGACTGGCTAACTTTTATCCGCTTAGAATCGTGCGAACGTCACTCAAATGCTAAATAGGGCAAGTATTAGCAAGATGGACGAGAGAACTGATCCATGCAAGTCAAAAGTGCATAACAAGATGAAGATGGGATACAAAGTGCGGTCATTTCTGCGGTCGAAATAATCTGGTTATATTTAAGGATGAGTGAAGACCCGAACCTATCAGAATGTGTCCTGACCAGTACAATAACGTTATGACCGAAGGGGTAGAAACACAGCCGCGCCAATGTGCGTGGGACATGTGCTCCAAGTTCTTGACTAAACAGTCGTTTAAATCCCACCTGGACACAACAGCACTATTGATTTAGCCGATCTAAGAGATTACAGCATTGCCAACCCCCGCGGCTCCTGCTCAGTGTCATCACTCAAACCCTTAGCAATTGTTAGTATAATGCATTTTGAAGTTGCTGTATTTCAATAACCTTATATTATCGAGGAGGGGAACTCGAAAGGGATTGCTTCAGTTCTGTGGGACAGACTCGGTATGCGCCACTTACTGAAATACGTAGAACAGCACGTTAGAGGTGGCATAAGAACAATGACTGCATATTATCTAAGAGTTTATCTTCACTGGGGACTTCGTTATTTTGGGGACACTGGATCAGTTGGTAATTCAGAGGGAGGACAACATGTTACCAGAAGGAAGCAAGCATAGGAGGACTAGCAATGGCAAAAAGACCAATTGGCCCGTTAGTTTTCACCTGGACTACTGGTGAGAGAGTGTAGAGGGCAGCCCCGACTGTGGCGACAATGAGTCCGACAGAGAGGAGAGAGTAAACATTCTTCAGATGAGACTGCACAGGCTTCTCGCTAAAAGAACCGAAAGCACGTGATTCACAGACCCAAAAATACTAAATAAGGCAACAGCAAAAAACATTAAAATTCACCAAGAGAGTGCAACGAAAGTTGACACCTGTTCTACACAAACGTCACATACATGCTCCTTTGCAATCAAGTGCAGCAATAGTCTGACCTCTTTCGTAAAAAGCAAATCGTAGTAATCTCGGTTGAAAATGTCCAGATGCAGTACGCCTTAGCGTGACCCAAATGCCAAAAATCAGGTAAACAATAAGGATTCATTGTACAGTAAGGACCAAGGAAAATAAACGGAGAACAGCGATACAAAGTCTGAAACCGTGGCTCCATAATAGTCAGGACATCCGTACGATAGAACATATTAGTTGTAAAAGGCCATCGGCTAGCTCACTTACCGAAGCCCGAATGTCGCAGTTAAACTAACTAGATTTCTGTAAAATAACACCTAGCAAAAGGCCCCCTTTGTAATTTGGTCGGAAACATCAGTAACAATGACATATGAAGAACACTGGCTACATTAGAAACGTCATCAAACAACTAAATAATAAAAACGTAAATTGTGAAGATCATGAACAACGCGGGATGATTGTCCGTAACAGCCTTATGAGTTATAAGACAGCAAGTGGATAACATAAGGGGGAATCAAATGGGTGCTACCGGACAAATAAACTCGAAACACTTGCAAAGACACGAATTGACGTTGTTAGAGCTCTATAAGCGATCACGGAAAAAAGGCTGCTAGGCGAACTGCCCGTATAGACTACTGCCAAAAGAGCCAGTTAATCACAAAGTTGGACGTCCGCGACCACAGCAACTTCGGAGGCAACATAGCGAACAACTTGACGGGAGGGGTTAAGGCGTGCGCTTGGGTGACAATACAAAAGGATGTGCAAGACCAAACGACATGTAGCAAACTTACATATCCTTAAATTGAAATAAGACCTCGGGATTGAAATACTGACGCTGCGTTCTTGCAGCCATTTCTTCTGTAGCAACACAAGAGGAAACTACGTGTAATAAAGACCAGCGAAAGCCCCGGTAGGTTTAGTACAATAGCTTATTAAAACAACGGATCGTCATTTCGCACGGGACTAGGTTAAAATGTTGATGTTCCATAGTTATTAAGGGGCCCCTCTGGGTCGACTATTATGAAGATCCCAAGCTAAACACTGGAAAATATCCGGCGGTTATATTTGCAGCAAGCACTAGGAAAGTTGGAAAGTCTAGGGAACGTGAATGACTGCCAGTCCACGGCGAACACTACAGGACATGTAACGCCGGCCGACCTTACACATCTTCGTTGTTCCCTTGCAAATATCTGTTCAGTTTCATTGGTCTGTCTTATGAAAACGCATTGCTATAGTGTATTCTTCTCGCAAACCCTCTGAGAATGACGATATGACAGCTCGACCGTCGTGACCGACGTTGTCCACCGTGTGCTCCAAAACAGAATGAGAGCATGCAAGTTGACTTGTGTGTGAATTAGTTTAAAGTGGTAGTAAACTTGAAAGGCGTCTACCGCACTCTCTCCTCCTCCCCACCTGAGCCCGGTGTCAAGAAAGTCAAGACGATCAGAGTCGGTGGGCTCATTTGACTTTCACGGCCGAACCCACACGTAGACGTACCACCACACCTCCAGGTCCACAGCAAACAGTTGACCTGGCGCCATCGGAGTCGCCACTAGTCGTGCCGCAACACTCGGCCCGGATCCCATAGGGTGGGGATGCTATAGAGGGCATATGAAGAAGGAGACATTTCAGTCTGACTTTCGGACCACCGGTCGGCCTCCACACACAAAAAACACAGTGGGCTGGCTGCAAGATCCAAATTATTCCGTCAGTCGACAATCTTCCAAGCCACAGCTTTTAGCCCACGGTGGTAGTTTCAAGCACTTCAGGTTTTTTAAAGTGAGAACAGTGCTCTGAGTCGTCGGCCTCACTTTCTTTTCCCACGCCCACGCTCCAGTCCACCACCCGAATCTGTCAGTTATCTTGTGCCGGAAGTGGGCACAGTGACTGACAGAGCTAGTAAGCCCGTCTCTGTGCACCGCATGAATGGCCTGGCCCACCAAACGCACACAGTAGGATTTCTCACAACGGGGATAAAACGCTCCGATCTCACACGCCTCAGAGGAGATACGCGGATAGAGGAGCTGAAATAAATGTCCCGAAAACCTGATATGTGGCGGTGCTGAGGGATTATGGAAAGCTGTATGCATGGCGCGTGGGTTGGTAGGGGAATGTCTGGCTATGTCGTCGCCTCTGCGATGATTTATCGCAGGCTTTCATAAGTGCACTCGTGACCATGCGGTGGTTAAATGTGTGAGAAAAATGCGGGCAGTTGTGGCGAGTGCGTCTGGTGGATGTTGATGCTCGAGGCACTGGTATGCTAGCCTCTGTGCGACAAATGCATAAGTGACCGACCAGGCCGATATGTGAGGTGAATGTGCGGTGACGGCGTGGGCAGGGCAGGTCGGAAGCTGCAGGGTCGGTTTCGGTGGTGGTGATAGTGTTGTTGCCGCTGCCAACGGTGGCCGCGCTGGGCGATTGAGAAATGATTGGCCTGAGAGTGCTGGATGTGAAATGTGCGCTAGGTTTATCGACACTGCGTGTATTCCGCCGTCGTGGATACACGTGTGGCCGAAGAAACACATGCGGTTAATAATTTGAGCGATGGAGAGTACAGTGAGGGTGGATGCAGCAAGTGTATTCTGGTGTTCCAGGGACTTTTTCGCCAGTCTCTGTGCAATGGATTTGTAAGTGACCGATCAGGTCAATGTGTAAGGTAAATGTGCGGTCTCAATTAGGACAGGTTTGAGTCGAGTACACGTCGCTAAAGATGTTAATGGTGATGGTAAATGTGTTGGTGGCTGTCGGAACGTCAGAAGTGCTTTGATAGGTGGCGGCGGTTCTAGAGATGCTTGTGTTCGTCTTTGACGCGATAATTACGACATAGATAACGGAGGTGGTGGTGGTCGGTGGCAGTGAGGCACGGGTATTCAAGCAACGTTGTTGAGGGTGGGCGCCGACTTGGTCGACGTGGAGGTTGGAGCTGGCGCAGTCGTTAAAGCAGCAATTGATTTGTGATATTTTTGATAGAGCTAAGAGATTGTCTGAAGAAAAACAGCTAGCCGAAGAGGTCCACTTTACTGAAAACCATTCGTTAAGTGTCTCGAAACTTTTCTCTAAAAAAATACGAACTCACCGAAAGACGCAGCATCCCATCCCTCGAGACGATCTCGGAAATCCCATAGTTGATACCCTGTTAACCGCGGACAGCTTCAATGATTTCCTGTCCAAAACGTTTATTGAAGACTCGACCACTCCGCTTCCGACCATCCAGTCATTGACCGGGGCAGTTCTAAAAACTGTAACTTTCACTCTGTGGGATGTGACTGTTGCGATTCGGCGTCTTCGTCAATCTTATAGTCCAGGCCCGGATGGTGTCCCAGTAAGCATGTTAAAAGCCGATGCGAACACGATCTTCCCATCCCTCTTATGCAAGATATTTAATCTTGCTCTTGAAACTGAAACCTATCCTACCTTGTGGAAGGAATCACACATTCTGCCCATTCCTAAGCACGACAAATCTACATCATTTGATGACTTTCGGCCAATAAACACCCTCCCCGCAGTTTCGAAGATCTTAGAGACATTGGTCAAGGATAAGATGATGTGTCACTTAACAGTGAATAACTTACTGAGTGTTGCTCAGCATGGATTCCTCAAAGCTCGATCTTGTGACACCTGTGAACTCTCTTTCTTTGACTATGTTCTCCAATCTAGGGACCATGGTTTTGCTCTTTACACAGTATATTTCGATTTCACTAAGGCTTTTGACCGTGTTGACCATGCTCTTCTTCTCTTGAAACTGTCCTCTTTCGGAATAGGTGGCAAACTTTTGAATTTTATATCCTCTTACCTGGGCACTCGTACACAACGAGTTAAGATTTCCAATACCATCTCCAACCCCACACGTGTGAGGAGTGGAGTCATTCAGGGTAGTGTACTCGGCCCGCTTTTATTTTGCCTTTTCGTTAATGATGTACCCGATTTATTTCAGAATGGTAAGACTTTCATGTATGCCGATGATCTTAAAGTTGCATATCGATATAAGCCGGCAGATCGTGACATCGTGCATGAGCTCCTAAAGAGCGATCTACAGGCTTTCGCCCAGTGGTGCCGCACATGGCGCCTTTCTCTTTCTTGGCATAAGTGCTCAGTCATGGTGGTTGGCGACGACCGCCAACCTCAACTAAGTATTGAAGGTCACGCAATAAATGTGCCAGAGATTATAAAGGATTTGGGCGTATCATACTCCAAGAGTTTCAATCTCTCGGAGCACTGTGCCTTGATGGTCTCCAAAGCACGTAGAACGACCGGGTTTATCCTCCGAAATTTTAAAACAAGGGACATTAGAATGCGCCTATTCAACATGTACGTTAGACCTGGTCTGGAATACTGTTCGTTTTCATTTAGCCTCATGCGTGCTACTGAGCGGAAGAAAATAGAATCCGTTCAACACTTTTTTACCAAGAGAATTTTAACCCCGGAACACCGACATTTGTCTTACCAAGAACGTTGCCGGCTTACAGGCCTCGATCCTTTATGGTTCCGTAGATTACAAAAGGGACTATTTTTGCTATTTAAACTCTTATATAATCACACATTTAACCCACTCACCTCTTTAAGACATCATATCCACCCACGACGTAACAGTCACCGTGAGGTCTTCTTATTTCTGCCTCTGGCACGTACTGCTAAATATCGTCGGTTCTTTTCTGTAAATTCAATTGCTATTTGGAATAAACTACCCATGAGTGTGAAAACTCTGCAAAATTTTCCTTTATTTAAGAGAACTATTACTCGATTTTTGCATTCAGAAAAGCTCCCACAAATTTTGGGTTCTGAATCCACTGATCGACTGTACCGTAGCGATGGCGTTTGTGGTCTCTGAACACTATGGCCGGTATCACCAGCTGTTCCTCAACACCTCTACATTAACTATCCCCAACTTCGTGAAAGGAATTTGACGTCCGATAATCTCCGATACCGTGCAACCTCCCCCCTTCTTGACGGTCGATATTGTACCACCGTCGGCAGTGTTTTTTTCTCCTGAGCCCTCCAAACCACAAAAACCACCATCAACTATATTTTTATGCCTTAAGCTCAGGAGTTTTTTTTCACTGCTGGTCGGATTTGTGTTTAATCGCTTCCCTTGACAATGCCTGTAAACTGGCATTAAGTTAAAATTTATTTATAATTACGGTTGTCGGGCGATTTGTGTATTGACTCCAAAGATGACCAATGAGACCGATCCGCGCGTGAAATGTGTATTGACAGCGCGATCACATTGGGTGGAATGAGTGGTGATGTTGCGAAAGGGAGACCCCTGAGACTTGCGAACAGCCTTTTTGGCTTTGGCACCTCCTACCCGGTTTGCTTCATAGATGGCTGCACCAGCCTCCACTTCTCTTCTTCAGGCTGGTCTGTTCTGGACGAGGTTCTCCAGGCCTCTGGGTTGATCAGTCGTTTGAGCGGATTCTTCATAGTGTTCTTTAGCTTCGTTTTGGTCCAACCGGCCGGCGAGAACCCGTGGCGACATCTCCGAAGAAGAGTTGTTGTGGTAGGTGAACGTCGTCCATTCTCACCTTGTGGCTTCTCCCTCGTCGTGCTTGTTGATTTTAGTTGGGATCACATCGGAGCCGGATGCTTTCTCACTGGAGAGTTGTTGCATGGCGTGGGTGGTTTCTGGAAGGATGGGTGGACGGACGGATGGGCATTCCAGGTCGATGTTGAACTCCCCTTGGGGGATCCGGCCGACGGTGGTGTCAGAAATTGTGGAGGGACGACCGAAGACGCTTTTGAAATGCTCAGTCCAGCGCTTCAGAACCTATGGCTCCTCAATCAGGAGCGTTGATCCACGAGAGATTAGAAGCGGCATGCTTCCTTTCGAAGAACTTCTTCATTTATTTGCGGTCGGCATGTTTACGAATTTCCCCGATTTTACGAGCCTTCTAGGCGTCCTGCATTTCTCGCAATCATTGCTGAGCAAAGCGGCTACGTTGGTAAAATGCCACTCTGTGAACATCGGTTGGATCATCAAGGTTGCACTATGCAGTGTGTTGTCTTCAGCGAGCAGGTTGCTGAAACCCGCAGCGTTTTCGTCGAATCAGTCCTGATTATGACGACGTGCGGGCAGGGGAAACCCAGGACGGTCGAGTTAACGGAGTTCTGTAGTTGGTGTACTCGAGTCTCTACAGTGTCGTTGACGTCCTAGACTGGCAGGTCTTCTAGGTACTGGGTTAACTGATTGCCGAAATGTAAGTGGTTGGCAGGCTAATCAAGCAGATCGGTATTTAAATTATCTGGTAGTCGCTTGACTTGCGGCCTCCTGCAGGGTTGTAAACGGAACTCCATGTTGAAGATCACGAGGAGTTGGTCCGTCCAACCATAGGCGTCGCAAATTGCCTTGTTCACCAGCACATTCGGTAAATCGCGCTTCCGGACGAAGAGATAGTCCAGCAGCTGCTAGCGATGCGACAGGGGGTGCATTCAGGTCACAATCTTCCGCATCGGCAGGCGGAGGAAGGTGTTGGTCCGCAGAGAGCAGTGTTCAGCGCAGGTTGGCAGGAGGAGGAGGCCATTATCGTTACAGCTATTTCGTGAGGACCCGGCACTACTCTCCAGCCAGCATGGTCTGTGCCGATGCGGGCATTAATGTCAACACGGACAGTTGGCATATCCGCCTTCGCGCAGACGTTGGGAGTGCGTGCAGAACTTCGTAGAACTAGGTTTCCGTCTAGTCAGAGCCAATCATTATTGGGGCGGGAGCTCTGGTGATGATGATGATTCACGAAGAAGCAGGCGCAGACCCACTAATCGGTCGCTGATGCCCTGAGGCAGGTAGGACAGTCGTCCCATGATGTCGTCCCGGATGTCAAAGGCGACACACGCGTCTCGTCACTCTGCCTTGGGGGCTGCATCAGGAGAATTTGTAGCTGACAGTCACTTTCTTTAGTTGGCCTTGTTAGAAAAAAGCGGGGTCTCGCTGAGGGCAGCCATTTCAGCCTTGTTGCACGCCAGTTCAAGAGCGACTTTGGGCTGTCCTCCGTCTCAGTCGGTTGCTCATGGGATTATTTAAAAGATAATGAACATTCCAGGCTGTCGATTGCGCGTACTCGCCCAAGCAGTCCGGGGGGGTGGCAGAGAGAAAAGAGAGATTGTTGTCTTTTGTTTGCTTGTTTGGATTGCAAGATCAACATCCACGAGCCTAAGTATACTAGTAGATGGCGTGATTCCTCAGCCGCATGCGTGATTGCTTGTCACCTACCGCGCAGAATTTGTTGAAGTTGGTGGACGGAGACGGTGATGGGGGTGGGGAGAGAGATGAAGAGGAGAGGGAAACGGAGCTACCAGGTGTGGGGACACACCACACCGGATTCTCTCATCTAGTTTAGACCATCGGCAGAGGCTCTTATCGGGATGTGGCTGATAGGCGGAGCCTAGCTCTGGTAAGCCCCGTGTGGGAGTTGGATACCAGTTACTGGACGCCAGGTGTAGTCAAGGCCTGCAAGCACGTTCTACGATCTTCATGTGGACCAAAAACTGGACACCACTATGTCCCGTATGGCGACATATTCGTCTAGACACTGAAGCTGGAGCTCGGGTCAGTTCAGCCAAGATTTTCAGCCACTGAGGCCTGCTGCCAATGCTGAAAAGCAATATATCTTAGTCCCTTGACGATATAATTACCTCATCGGGCACACCTTCCACTGTTATGTTTTACGTTTCTTCGGACACACCTGGTCTAATCATAGCCTCTGTGGTCTTGATGCGTCACAATCCATATGAAGATCCAAGGACCAGTCGAAAATTAACCAAACGGTGAGGGCCCTGCATAATCCAACTACTTACGTCGCAACGGGGATGACAAGAAGAAGGCCTCGTAGAAAATAAGGAGATAGTGAATGGCGAGATATTTTGCAGTACAAGTCACTACCATGACCCATTGAAACATGTCAACTCCAAGAGGTGCCCCAAAAGCCATTTATGCCAGAATAAGTACGCAAATTTAATATATAAGGCTCTCGCTATGTGTTGATAGATCCCTGTTAAGATAATCCAAATTAACTATTCCGTGTTTGCTACTTAGGTGCTTGTGAGCCCATGCTGTCCGCTACGGCATAGTTAACGTGATGTCTGGAAACAACTACTTTACGAGCATACGGACGATGCCGTTCTACACTAAGATGGAAGAACATAATGTTTCTCGACATTTTTTGTTTCTGCAGTAACTTTTAAACGATAAAACCTGCATGCCTTTAATTATTCTTTTTGTGATATTTTGCAATTTTGTACCGTCCTGCAGATCCGGGGTTGAGTAGACGGGGAAACACTTGGGTTAGAACATAACTCCCCTTTCCTCGTCTCCGATTTTGGTACATGATTGTTCGTTCATAAAGGGTTCAACATTCAGGCGATCGGAAGCAGACACGCGTAATAGGTAATGATGGTCAAGCAACAATCGAGGAGTAGAAACAGTTTCTTGAGGTGGGACGTGTTACTATCTAGAGGGGCAATCGAACTGGTAAGCCAACGAATGATACGGACACAGACGATAACAGTAAAGCAGAAAAAGAAGGGAATTTACAACTTATCAGATTAAAACAGGGGGGTCTCTTTAGTTGTTACAGATTTTCGAAATTTTTCCTTTTTTTCAGTCCGGTTCAATTTTAAGCTAGCTAAACATAACCTTGCCCCCATTTGATGGATATAATATTTTGCCCTCGGTTTCGTCACCACTTTCTATTCTCAGCGCCATTATACTGTCAGATAGTAAGGTTTTAGGGATGTTTTTGGTTGCCGCGATTTGTCAATCTATAGTTCCTTTGACCCTGGATACTACACCTTAGGTTTCTTCTCTGAGATTTAGCGTTTAGCCTGAATTTCACACTCATTCTAATTCAAACAGAAGAATAATAAATATCTTACAGTCCCTTATTCCCAGAAAATTATGCTTTTACTTTTACCTTCCTGACCTTAGTTTACATTCAGCGATATGCGGGAAATATGGTGTTAAGCTGGGGATTCGCGTGTTTGCGAGGTTTGCGCGTACAGCCGTCACAAATCTGCAGTTCGGGAGCCCTTAACAGAGGAGATTTTGGGCTGGAAATACTTACCTAGATCATATAACTTTATCTGTGGGGCATAAGTACGTATGACTAGTGAACACAATGGACAAGTCTCATCTCACTCGAAAGACAGTTTTATTGGTTTTGTTGCGGGTGTTAATGGTAAGTGCTTATTTCCTTATGACAGAATACTCAGGCGGGTTCGCCACTGTGTGTGTCGGACAACCATTGGATACGGTGAAAGTCAAGATGCAAGCATTCCCCGAGCATTACAAAAACTCCTGCTTATGTCTTCAGGAGACTTGGATAAAAGATGGGCTTTCAAGAGGCCTTTATGCTGGAATGGTTCCGGCTCTAGTTGCAAATATTGCTGAAAACGCCGCAATTTTTTGCGCCCTACCATTTTGTCAAGCAGTGGTATCATGGGCAATGAAAACCGGCTCCTCCGAGCATCTTTCTGCCTTTCAACATGCCCTGTCTGGATCTTTTGGCGGATTCTTTACCGCTTTGGTCCTGTGTCCCACGGAACTTGTTAAATGCAAAATGCAGGCGGTTCATGAGATGGCGGGACTAGGAAGCATTAAGTTGTCACCACGTGCATCGTGAGTCTTATCCCACGATTCACGCTTGTTTTGTCATTTATTATCTTTTAAGTTAGAGATCATGAAAAACCTGTGTTGCTGACTATTCGTTTACAGATTAATTATCCTACCTTTTGTGCCAATTTACTCCCTGTTTTAAGGTCAAGATTCAAAACAGATTTGATCAATCTATCCGCTTAAAATGTTTTGCTCCAACTGACTACTGATATAACTGAACTGTTTGTTCAATGTCCTAAACCCCGTTTTCCAAGTTTACTTTATTTGCTTCATTTCTTATGTCTTAGTTTGTTCTGTACAATGCCAACAGTTTTTTGATTTTATGAGGCAATTTGGACGCCTGATTTCGTCGCTGATTGTGGATTAATGCTGCCAACGTCCGAACAAATCACTGGCTTGACAGTCGAAAAATTTTCCTCGAACGGGATAGAGTTATTTTCCATCGTTCAGAAGGTCGTTGTTCTCTCATAGCCGTGCTTTCGGCGACCGCGATCTTATCGGTTTGGCGTGCTTAAGATATTTCCCTGCAGTGGTCCTCGTGTTTTGCAGTCCATCAAAAGTTTCGCGCAGTTCCAACCAGTTTCGTCTTTGACGTAAGGCGGCGTATACTCTAGAGTCTGTTATTTTAGAAGTCCGGACGGTCGACTTCTAGCCGCATTACAGAGTGCTGTTTGCCCCGGTGCTCCGCCTGGACGTTCCGGGCTCCGGTCACGGGGTTCGTCGGTCTTCACTGCAATACAGTTATGCCAGAACTATTTGAGTTACTTATTTTCTAATGGGCGTGAGTGTCTTTCGCCAGGTATCTCTGACCAATTAAAATTGCCCCACTCGAAATAAGGTTGGTGTGCCTTTCGCAGGGATGGTTTCTGACAGTGTCAGCCTACCACACCCGACTGTACGACAACACGGTTTACACCAACCATATCGGACATAGCTTCATTACGTTGGTGTCCGCATCGGTCCCACTAACTTTTCCGAAGATTGACGGGAACCTGGCGGGTCGCATTTATGAAAACGATGTTTTCGTCTCCCGTTCCACCCTGTAAAAATAGCCTCACGTCGCAGATTTTGACTCATTTAAATTTGGAGTCTTCTGAGTTGCATGAACACTTAACATGCATTTTTACCTGGTACAACTGTGGTCATGCCTGATCTAGCCGGCCGGATGTTCCGGACTGTAACTCCACGCGTGAAGATCCGCAGCAACGGATCTAGACAACTCAACCCATTATCTTATCCAACGACCGGGACCGAATACCAAGGACTCAAAGACCACTTCCGTGTCTTGACGAACTGAATCGGGCCAGGTTTTGATTTGACTTCACCTTCTACGCCTCGATGTGGACAACGACGCTGGATCAAGGGCAGCAAAACTGAGCTCGTGAGGTTGGCGAAGAGGAACGGGCCAAAACCACCTCACTCATCTTTCCTGGATGGCTCGGGATATCTTTGCGATGTTGTCGCGGCGAGTGCGGATTGTCCCATTGGAAACGAAGTCGGTGTATTTCACTCAAAGGACGGCCCCCAAGTAGTGGTGGTTAAGTACCTCCAGTTTTCGCACATCTTCCACACACACAGCCCAGCGCTCATAACCAGAGAGAAGAACTGGTCGGATGGATGCATAGTACACGCTGATCTTCGTGACGATGGAGGCGTAACGCCGGGCCCATAGACACTTTCTGAGGCTTAACAAAACTCGACGAGCAGCATCGATTCGGGAGGCAATATTGCCTTTACGCTGTCCATTCGGCAGCTGTCTCACCCCGAGGTACTTGAAACCGTCTGCTTTTTTAAGTTGACTGAGATTACTTTCGGGAGGTGCCTTTACCTGGTCAGGGAAACAGCTTGAAAACACTTTGGTCTTCCTAGCGTTTATTGGTAAACCGACGGATTTAGCGACCTCATTCACCCGTGACACCTCAGACTACAGATAGCCAAAGCTTGAACCTAGCAAGGCGACATCGTCAGCGTAATGTAGATCAGTCATTCGAAACTCGGGTGCAACCTCAACACCGCCAAAACCCTGTATGGCTCTTCCGAGGATGACGTAGTTCAACCAGTTGGACGACGGTCCAATCTTGGTGAACGCCAGATCGGATATCGAACGATCGGAGCAGGTTGTTGTGGATAAGAACTCGCTCAGTGGTGGAGTGATAGTAGGCCTTTATCATTACGATGATTTTAGTCGGTACACCATCTAGTTCTATTATCCACCACAGGGACTAACGATGAGTGAAATCGAATGCAGCGGCGAAGTCAACAAGACGGACAACCGTCGGTTGCAGCCAGCTATGACGGAATCCCAGAATGTGTCTTAATGTGAATATGTGGTTCGTGCATTTACGCCCAGTTCGGGCCCCAGCTTGGTAGGGCCTTGTCCGAGAGTCACCCAGCTAGCTCGGAAAAATCTGTTTTATTAGCCTCTCACGTTTTAACACTTAATGACATTTCAAGCCACTGTCGTTTGACAGTAATGCGATTGCGTCGGTCTAATTCAAGTCAGTAAATGCGGAGTGGTGATTGTTATGCAACCTGGAAACCTTGACGTTTTTTGTTAAGTACACAATCGGGAACTTCGTTGAAAGGGTCTGAAGAGAGGGCACAGCCTATGCTGAGGTAGACCTTGAAAGGTTGTCCGAAAATATCGTACGCAAGAATTTGCCTTCAAGTCGACTGATAGCAAGTCTCGTTTAGGGTGTTCAGCCTGCCGCATATAACGTGACCCCATATGTTTTGATCTATAGTGAATGACCGAACTCATGAAATGTTGGCCGAAATTCTGAAATGCGTCTTCGACATGAAAGGACTACTTAGGTGAGGTTGTAAAATTGATTATCATGCCGCATAATCCTACAGTATTTCGGACACGCCAGGATGTCGGCCTTTGAATGCACTTCTTTTCGACCTCCCGCAGAAACCACACTCGGTAAAAATTGACTACTTAAGTAGCGTGCATTTTTCACATTGATTTTCGATGGTCTTATATATTTTCATATACCCTATAGAAAACATGCAGAAAATATGCTTTCTTCTACTCGTCTTATAGCAAATTACACTTCCTTCACGTTCTACAACTCAATAAAGGTTGTCGTTCGGTTTTAAAAGTTTTTACTTGTGGGATTTTTAAGATCGTGCGATGTCCATACATACAGCGTCGCAACTGCCCGTTTATCAGTGCTCCTCATTAAATGTACAACGTAGTCCCCATCCACTGCAAACTTTTGTGGGATCTATATGATATCTCCTTAAAGGCATGGGGTAATATAGGATTTTTCTTATGCAAAAAGTATGCACCTTGTATCCTGAAATCACTAACTCTAATGCAATGGCTGATCTGGTTCAAAATTATTCGGGGATTGGGAAACTTTTTCAAAACCTAAATATACACTTT
>CACRXP010000041.1:963316-979361 GCA_902702965.1 Spirometra erinaceieuropaei | reverse complement strand
TATTACGGGACTCAATCGTTCCCTTGCGCCTTAAGGGCTCTCTCTCTCTCGAGCCCAACCAGCAGCCGCACAACGGCGCATGATATAGGCAGTATGGTATTACCGACAAAGACAAGGGAGACTGGAATGGCCATTTCTGGCTTATTAGCCGTCGTCGGCCAGTCATACCCAAACCCCAAGTGTGGGACACCTGGGGCTCGAACTCGCGACCTGCTAGTTAGAAGTCCGCGCCCCGGATGTTCCACATTTCGAGGTTGGGTTTGACTGTCTGACAACGGCTAAGAAGCCAAGAAATGGCCATTCCAGTCTCCCTTGTCTTTGTCGGTAATACCATACTGACTATATCATGCGCCGTTGTGCGGCTGCTGGTTGGGCTCGAGAGAGAGAGCCCGTAAGGCACAACGGAACGATTGAGTTACGTAAGAACGATCGGTGAGCGCCCCCTACCAATTAACCCATCATTGGCTGTGATGGGCGTGGAGTTTGCACCGTGTTCATCTGCGTACACGAGACCGGCTTCAGAAACCTGGTGACAGTCGCCTTTGCTGTTGCTAGCAGACGCTGGCCCAGTGGCTTAGGGTAGTTCAACAGAACCTTGTGAATCACACGGAAGGCTTCGTTGAGTTTCACGTGATTCCTGGAATTAACAATGCGTGCGAGAATGACGCTGTTTATGCATTCGCTTTTTCCCCAACCATGTCGAGAGGTGTTCATGTACAGCTGGGTAGAGGCCTACTCATGCGATCGCTATAACCTGCTCCGCCGGAGCAGGTTAAGGAGTAAATGGACATGGAGGTGGTCTGAGTTGGTAGCCTATCCTTATCTTCCCCGCATAAGACAGGGTCAGTTGAGAACAATGGCTGAACTCTTGCTGCCGGGAAGGTCTGTGGAACGGCTTGGTCGAGGCGTCTTCTTGGGAGTTCGCTCGCTGCATCCCCTTGAAAGGAGGTTTTTGAGGAATAGTTTTCTTCTCCACCGTCGGTGTAATGAGTTTTGCCGGGCGCTAGGCAATGTTCTTTGCAATGAACCTGTCAGGATATCCGTTTTCGCGAAGGAAGTCCTGGATTTTTTAAGCTCCTCGACGCAGTCTTTCGAACAGACTTTCTTGCCCTTTGCGTCAAATAACGGACTAGATTGCGTGCACTTTAAAGGAGTACAAACTTCAGAAATTCGTATATTTTCCAAAGAAAATTTCCTCCCGACAGCCGCTCGTTTGAACGTTGCCGTCAGCCCTTCTACTCAGAAGGACGTCTAAGAAAGGGAGTGAATCCGCTATTTCCATCTCCACCGTAAACTTGATCGACGGATTTTCCTGATTTACGGTGTAAAAAAGGGCAGATATAATGGTTTATGCGGTGGTGGTTGTGAAGATGTCATCAACGTAGCGACCATAATGTCTTGACCTATACGTCTGGTCGTTTAGTTGGGATTTCTCCAACTTGTGCATGAACACATCGACTAACAGAGGATCAAGAGAGCCCGTAGTAACTCCGTCTGTCGGTCTATAGAACTGGTTCTAAAAAGGAACGGCACACTTGGTTTACATCTTAGTAATAATTCCTTTGGTGCGTTCCTCGGTATTTCGATTTCCTGCTGACTGGCCAGTAGGTATTCGCAGATGCAATCGACTGTGACTGGGACGTTTTTGAAGAGTGATGTGACGTTTAGCGGGAAGATCCCAATGCGGCTTAGATTCAAGTCTTTGACGTCGCCCATGAATTCGAAGGTATCCCGATTGCTACATGGCGCTAGTTGATACTGTACGGGTTTAATTTTCTCTACTAACCACTTCGCTGTCGCATAGTACGGAGGGTTACGCCTGTCCAAAGTCGGACGAACCGGCAGGCCGTTCATGTGGGTCTTCGCTGAATCATAAAATCGAGGACTTCCTGTGCCTACTGGTCAGAGGTGTTCTACGTCACGGTCACTTATGAAACTCCCAGCATGGAGCCTTCTTAGGCGGTCGTCATTTGTGCCTCTACTTCGTCTGTTCAGTGTTTTTTGTCTACTTTCCTGAATTTTTCTCTAGTCCGATAGTATGGACTGCATCACAGTTACGTAGTCCGATATGCTCACTATAACGTAGCCTGTTCCTTCACCGACCAAGCTAACAAGGTAGCTTTGTTCTCTCTGAGCTGTTTTAATTTCTCTACGTGTGCTTTTCTCAGAAATCCCAGATTTTTTGGCCTTACGCGTAAGATTTGGTAAATACAATTCGCCAGTGCGGATTGAAAGTGTTGGACAGTCCACGGAAGCGGGCTTTAAATCGTAGGTTTGTCTCCGGTGGTTTTCTAACTGGGTTTCTAATTCTAACCGATTAACTCTTCCACGTGGCATGCAGAACTTAGGACCAAGGAATAATGCTTCAGGCGGTGTTTTATCGAGTGTCATGCAAGAATGGTTGTGTACGTATCACGCTGGGCCTTTTGGAAGCCTTGACTATGGTTTCATTTCACGCATCCTTTGAAGAAGTGAAGGTCTCCTTGCGTCTCCACGTTTTCTTGTTTTTTTTTTGTCCTCTGTCAGCGTGTCAAGAAAGTTGACACACACACACACAAAACACTTTATTTTTTTCATCTTGACATGAGTCTTTTTCAGCTGATTCTCAGCATATCTTCTCAGGGTTTCGGTGGCAGTAAATGTACGACTATGTCGCAGCGCCCACTGGTATTGATTTGGTTACTCGTTTCTCTCAATACAGTCCTCGATAAAGTTGGCCAGTACTTTCGCCCTCACAAGCTACGTGTTGAAACGTAGGCTTCCATTGAGTGCCTTTAACACCGTGGGATCACTGGACTGCTCTAGAGCTCCGAAAATCTCTATAAGGGGCTACTCTGGAATTATTGTGTAAACCTGAAGTAAAGTCTTCAGGAAAGGCATTTTTAGGCTCCGTCCAAAAGTTGAGTCGAGATCCACCGACCAGCTGAACTACCGTGTAGCATTCATACTTTGTCATCATGAGTTAATTAGGGTACAACTATTGAATTTACCCCTAAAACAGACCACGCGGTAGATGTGATGAACTTCCACTGGGGTTAGATCGAAGTCCGACAGGCGTAGTCGGGGATGTGCACCCGTAACAAATGCCAGCATTTAGGATACGGGGGCACGCCAATGTGCAGGCTCGTGCCCCGCTCATTGGGATCTGTGTCACCGCCCTATTTTTATTAGGGTATAAAATCCTGGCCAGTGTCTCTCGGAGGCCAATGGGTGTGGCGGTACTTCTAGGTGCTGGTTTTCGCTGCGCCAGCCACCTACAGCCTACTCCTCTTCCCCCTCCTACTCTCCCACCTCATCATCCATCATCTCCCCTTCCTCACCTTCCATTCCCCCTCCCGTTATAGGGCGTCAGTCCCCACCAAATTTCCGGAGTGTCCCCCTCCAAAGTTCCGTGATTGGTGGGAAGCATGCAGACAGTCCTTTCAGGTGACGCTGCTGAGTCATGGGTTGACGTCACCATCAGCACCTGATCGCAACGCCAATATACGGCTTGGGACACGAGGCACTCCACTGTGCCAAAAATACAGTGCGTGACCTATCTCATGAAATTTTGGCTGAAATTTTGCAATGCGTTTTCGATTAGGAAGGATTACTTGGTCGCGGTTGTGATACTGATTTTCATAAGGCATACTCTTATAGCATTTTACACTCGGCAAGATGTCGGCTTTAAAATGCACTCTTTTTAAATCTCCTGTAGAAAGCGTGCTCGGTAAAAATGACTGCTTAAGTAGCATGCATTTTTCCCATTGATTTTCGATGGTCTTGGAAATTCAAATATATTTTATAGAAACCACAAACAAAAATGTGCTTTCTTTTAGTCAATCAATAGAGAATCACGTCTTCTTTATATTTTATACTTAAGGAAGGAGTATAATTAGGTTTTAAAAAAGTTTCTAATTATGAGACTTTTTAAGACCGCGATATGTCCATTCACATGGCATCGTACCTGGCCGTTTACCACTGCTCCTCATGAAATGTACAACATGGTCCGCATCCATTGCAAAATTCTATGGACCCTGTATAATATCTCTTTAATGACATAGAAAAATATGGGATTTTCTTTACGCGGAACGCATGCACCTTGTAGAGTTTAATCGCTAAGCGCTAATGCAACGAATGATCAGGCTCCAAATTTTTAGGCAATTAGAAAACTTTTTCAAAACCTAATTATACTCCTTCCTTAAGTATAAAATATAAAGAAGACGTGATTCTCTATTGATTGACTAAAAGAAAGCACATTTTTGTTTGTGGTTTCTATAAAATATATTTGAATTTCCAAGACCATCGAAAATCAATGGGAAAAATGCATGCTACTTAAGCAGTCATTTTTTCCGAGCACGCTTTCTACAGGAGATTTTAAAAAAGTGCATTTTAAAGCCGACATTCTGCCGAGTGTAAAATGCTATAAGAGTATGCCTTATGATAATCAGTATCACAACCGCGACCAAGTAATCCTTCCTAATCGAAAACGCATTGCAAAATTTCAGCCAACATTTCATGAGATAGGTCACGCACTGTAGATGTGGGATGGGAGGGACAGATGGAAGTTGACCACAGTCTTTAGCTCTCTGTCTGTCGCGGGCGTACCGTTTTGAGATTTTGCTATAAAAGGGAGTTCGAGCTTTACATGCACAACCCAGGACTACTGGATGACTGAGAATTAATCAAGTTAGACCCAAGACCGCATCACCAGGGCGTCCTAATTGATGAAGCGTCAGCCGTAACCACTAGGGTGATAGTTTGTGGCATTAAGGTGCATCGACCTCTACCAGCATCGTTCGCTTCCCCGATCTGCAGGGCGTTCGACCGGCAAGGCTGAAATATAACCATCCCTCTCTCTCTCCCCCCTTCCCCCCAGAAATCCATGCTTACATTATTGCCGCTCACCTCCTTTGGGCAGTTGTCTGCATCTGGTTATCGACCTCGGAAACGATTCTTTTGGCAGTCTATTCATCATACTCATTTCCTTAGACTGCAGTGGCTCGGTCGACGTTTGACCAGTTACATCGAAAATGATGCATTTGGAATTATGCTTGCTGGTGGCGTATATCATAAAGCCTCAGAAAAAGAAAACATGGCAACTTTCTGCGGCAACATAACTTTACAATATTTAGACATGATGACGTGTGGCTATATGGGCAAGGTTTAATGCATCAACGACTCAGGACTTATCGAGAGATGCACGGTTTGAAAATGTGCGCGATATTAGGTGATAAAATTGCCCCTAAAACAGACCACGTGGTAGATGCGATGAACCAACACTGGGGCTGGCTCGACCTCCGGCAGGCGTAGTCGGGGATGCGCACCCATAACAAATGCCAGCATTTAGGATGCGGCGGCGCGCCAGTGTGCAGGCTCATGCCCCGCTCGTTGGGATCTGTGTCTCCGCCCTACCGTTTATTGAGATATAAAACCCTGGCCAGTGTCTCTCGGGGGCCAGGGGATGTGGCGGTACTTCAAGGTGCGGGTTTTCGCTGCGCAGGCACCTAAGGCCTCTCCTGCCTCCGGTCTTTTTGACTTGGTCATGAGACCGGATCCAGGTTGGGCTGGAGTGAGTGCGGCAGATGCGGCGTTAGCCTACTTTCACTACAAAAAAATCACGCGCAAGTCGCCGTCGCTGCTTTCATTCTGCTGTTGAACACACGGTGGACATCGTCGAGATCGACGGTCGAACTGCCGCGAGATATTGAATAATTTACCATATTGTCAGCGCTGATACTATCCGGCTGCCTGGACACGCTTTTGCTCGCGTTTCATGCACTATATGAGGCATTTGTGGGGGGGGGCGGCCTATCAGTGTAACCCCTAGTGTTTCCCATACTTATTAGAACTCCTGCTGGAAATTTCGTT
Organism: Spirometra erinaceieuropaei; assembly: GCA_902702965.1. NCBI lineage: Eukaryota > Metazoa > Platyhelminthes > Cestoda > Diphyllobothriidea > Diphyllobothriidae > Spirometra > Spirometra erinaceieuropaei. Next base: position 973,511 of record CACRXP010000041.1, on the reverse strand, counting down.
ACCAATCAGAATGAAGGAGAATAATTCGTTTGACCACATTTTGCAAAACTGGGCGGCCACTGTGCGGTTCGGACCCACGACAGAAAGGGAAAATGCCTGAGAACGGGCCAACACTTCTATTAACCAAGCAACGAGGTCCCACCGCGAGTCGTGATTTTATTACATTTGGGTCGTGGTCTCGAATCCCACCGTGATCGCCGAGCTTTTCACAAATGGGTCAAGTAAATTATTGATATCTACCAAAACGCTAATTGATAGATTGGGCCTTGTCGTCGTCTGGTAGATTCTAAATGGATTACTTAGGAAATTCTGATTGGACAGTCAGCTTACTGTATTAGATTTGGTGGATTCCGGACGTTGTAGTAGGTTTGGCGGGTAACTTGACCCAAATGCGATTAAATTCACGTCTTCCAGTGGGGTCTCGTAGCTCAGGTGGCTAGCGAGTTGGCTGTACTAGAGCTTTCCATTTGCTGTCCTGGGTTCGAATGCCACCGAGTCGCCGAGTTTTTCACAGTTATCACAGCCGGTGTAGTCGTGAAACCACCTAGGAGACTGTTACAACGCGCTAGAGAAGGCATTGTCCATCGACCCCAGGCAACAATTCGTCGCCGTTTGATGCAACCCAAAGACACGATTCCCTCCACTGAAACCTCAGCAGTTGTCTATAAAATACGTTACAACGGTGGAAACTGCAACTACGTTGGGAAAACCGGACAGAAATGTTAGACCCGCCCACACGAGCAAAAACTGCAACTCGGAGACTAGACCCAAACTCAGAGCTTGCGACTCACGTCAGAGAAACTAGCCACAGTTTTGACTTCCAAGGAGCAACCGTACTAGACCGGGGCACCTTAAGGACAGAAATTCTCACACTTGAGGCTTGGTACTCAGATGCCAACTCTATCAACAGACATTTAGACCTTCCCACGGTCTATGTAATCCTACGTCACTACATACGCCATGACCAGGACAATACGGTCACACTGAGCTTAAAAATATCGAGGAAACACTGCCCATCGACTAATTCAACCAAAAGGGGGTACAGGTTCAACCGATCTCCAGTGAGGTGACGACACACAATGTAGGAGGCCGCCTACATTCACAGGCAACTGCCAGTAGGCCACGGCAGCGAAATAAGGGGAAATCGATCGGCCAAAGTCAACTAATTTGGTCGTATTTTCAAAATTCTGGTCGATTTTTTGGACAAAACGCTTTGATAATGGAGCGCCAGTCAGCCACTCAATTCTACTGATCTGGTGAGCCCTTCATATATCCCAGATTATCGACCCGAATTGCTTACACTTGCTGACCTTAGTCTTTTCCTGTAACAACTCCGACTGTCAGACATGATGTCAAAATTTGAGAAGTCGACGGAGCATCTCGTGTTGGGACAGCGCATGACCGAGGCGAAGGACATATCTCAGCTGTTCCCCTTTTTGGTAATTTCCGGTAGCTGTAGAGAACATTTTTCAGAACGATTGCCAGACAATGCAATAGTTCACTGAGGTTGCACACGACAAAGTTTGCACAGTTTGTTCTAAAAGCAGGTTGTCCTCAGACAGCCAGGGAATAGGATACTTGGTGCAGATGATTTTTAAAACGGGATAGTGTCTGAAACCCTGAGAACCTCTCAATTTTCAGGCAAGAACTGGAAGAAGCTATTAACTAACGGGCCTGCCGGCCATCGGAAATTGACGATGGTCAGAAATGGAGGCTGGATCTCTTGTCGGGCCTCTGCTAATTATTACCTATCGCAATGAAGATTACCTCTCTTTTCATGTTACCCCATTAATGATGTAAAATAGGGCCGAAAGTCTTACTCGCCCAATGTTGATAGCAGAATTCTCTGCACTCATGCTTAGTGGTATTTGGTTTTCTCGGTGCCTGAAAAGTAGACACAGCGAATGAGCTTGAGGTATGTGTTTCTTGGTTGTCGTAGCAACTTAAACGGGACGCCAACTTGAGGTAGTACACCGTTACATCTTTTAGTGTAATAAAATATTGCTATTGTGGAAGCATCAGTAGGCACCAGACCGGGAGAAAATGTTTGCGCTCGGAGCTCTTTCAGGAGCCCACCTAGGCAGCCGTTTAGCGACAAGCAGTACAAGTAATAATAATGAACAATAGAGCGGCAACTTCTGTTTCCTCCACCACTACCAGCCAGTCAGCCATACCCTGGGGGTCCATGTTATCCAAGTCTGGTGTTGGCGCATGCCTAGCTGATGGTGACTGGGAAGGCAGAAGTGGACACTCAAATCTCCCTCCTTCTTGCCGACACTCAGTCCACAGGAGGTACCAGTCGTTATAAGTGCAGTTAGTCGTTCTGCGTGCTTTTAGCTCTCTTTATAACTATCCAATCTCTGAGTTTTGAAGTTCAATTACTCTCATATCCCATGAGAATGATGCCCAAAGATCTGTCCTAGCTGTAAACTGCAATACGACCAACCCCGTTTGGTCTTTACAATTCAATCAAATGGCCCCTCAGACAGTCGCACAGCAGCGATCAGTCAATGACTCGGCTGTTTAACTGATGAGGACAAGGGATACTGAAGCGGAGTTCTTGACTCATTTGCGATACTCCAGTGTTCGCAATGTGGCCTCTTGCGAAACGCTGGGCAATAGCTGCCCTTTATAGTCGTTCAGAAGTTAGCCAGGAACCTAGGACGTCCTGTCTTGAAAAAAAGTTACTCCACTTTCTGTAAGTGATTTTTGACAACATGCAATACATTATGTATATCCGCACGCCTTCGTACCAGATGCGGGTACTGATCACTGGACTTGGTGTTTCCGTGGCAAGGTAGCCTATTGGCGTGGGGTTGCATGGTGTGGGGAAGATTTCTCGTCGGCAGGCACATCAGTGGTATAGGCCTGCGGAAGGTATTCGGTGCAGCGTCTTGCTAAATCTAGCAGAATCGAGGTGAAGCGCGAGGCCACACCGAATGAAATTAGTCTAGAAACTCATTTAAATCTTCAGCGGAGTTCTCGGAGTTGGTAAAATAGTCACTTGTAAATCTTCTAGTTTGGTACACCGATAAAGGACTCTATCTGTCGCAATGGAATGTCTATTGTGTGAACTTTAAGAAGCTCATGTATTAGAAACCGAAGATGCGGTCACTGGAACAAGGAATTTATTGGCCTGACGTTTCGGTTTCTCACTCGAATCCATCATCAGAGACAGTCGCAGATAGAGGTGATGGTGGCACAAGGAGTGCTGTTAATTGCAGTACGCATATGGTCCCACCTCAGCTACGTGCTATAAATACTGCGCTCCTTGTGCCACGTCGTACTGTTGTGGGAGTACTCCATTTTTTCTCTGCCCGAACAGGCCACCAGGGTTAGAAGGAACATTTGGCGCGGTGACTTTTCCCAAATGAAAGCTGAAGTAAACACCATAAACTGGGAATCAGCTTTTTCCGGTGACATAATCAAGGATTGGGACTGGTTTAGTGAGTTACTGCACGTTCTTCTCAGAGACCACTGTCCTATTTCACGGAAGAAACTAAATTGCAGACCCCCGTGGCTTACACAAGCTTTAAAAAAAGAAGTGAATAAAAAGAGGAGGCTATGGAGGAAATTCCTCCCGGATAGGAGCTATGTGTCGTTAAATGCATACAAAGCACAGAGGAACCTAGTTAGGAGGTTAATCCTCGGGACGCGGCGTACTTTTGAGAAAGACCTACTAAATCGAGCCGCAGAAAATCGAAGTTGTTATATGGTTACATAAGAAGAAGCACACGAAACAGAGACCCAATCCCGTTATTGAAAACTAGTGACGACCTAGAACTCAGTGAAGACGGAAAAAAGGCAGAGCACCTTTCACAGTTCTTTAAGTCCATCTTTACGAAGGAAAGCGCATTTCTCCCTCCCGACTGCGACATAGTGGACGGGCCAACGATTGAGCACGCCTCTTTCGCCGAAGCTATTGTTCGCAAAGAACTGTTGAAGTTGAATGAGTCTAAATCACCTGGGCCGGATGACATACCGCCCAAATTGTTGAAGGAACTTGCTGGAGAACTATCCAAACCGCTGTCCATGCCCTTCCAAGCTTCGTTCGAAGCAGGCTATTTGCCCTCCGATTGGAAATCAGCGCGGATCACGCCAATTTATAAAGGCGGCAGCAAGGTATTAGCAAACAACTACAGACCAATCAGCCTTACTTCAATTTGCTGCAAAATTATGGAGAAAATAATAAAGCGAGAAATAATGCACTTCCAAGAAGAGCATAATCTGCTATGCGATGCCCAGCACGGATTTCGTAGAGGCAGATCATGCGTGACGAATCTACTATATTGTTTAGATCGCTGGACCCGGGCAGTCGATGGCAGCAATGCAGTGCACGCAGTCTACGTCGACTTTAAGAAAGCATTCGAAAGTGTACCCCATCAGCGTCTCCTGTACAAATTAAACCGAACAGGCCTGAGGGGTAATCTCCTGAGGTGGATACAAAGTTTCATGATCGGTCGCTCTCAAATCGTCCACGTCGGTGACAGGCAGTCGGCGGAGGTAGCGGTTGAAAGCGTTGTTCCACAAGGTTCCGTTCTTGGCCCTACCCTATTCATTATATACGTCAACGACTGCATCAGTGAACTGAATTGTGATGTCGCCATGTTCGCTGATGATGTTAAACTTTGGAGCGTCATCCGAACTGAATTTGACGAAGAGCGCTTGCAGGCAGACCTGACCCGACTCGAGAAATGGTCACAGGACTGGCTGTTGCCGTTTAATGTGACTAAGTGTAATGTCCTGCGAGTCGGCAGGACCCGATCTCTGAACCGGAGGGTTTACCACCTAAACGGCGTACCATTGCAGGAGGTAGACGCCCAGAAAGACTTGGGGGTGTGGGTAACGGCTTCTCTAAAACCGTCGCTTCACTGCTCCAAGGTAGCCAAGTCTGCGATGTCAGTCCTTTATCTTGTTAAGAGAGCTTTCTCTACCTTCGATGAGGACTGCTTCGTTAAAGTCTTTCGGACTTTCGTACGGCCACAGCTAGAGTTCGCTATTCAGGCGTGGAAACCGTGGACCTCTAAAGATCTCAGCATCCTTGAGAAAGTTCAGAGGCGGGCAACTAAACTCGTAAGTGGACAGGGTTCACTACCCTATGAAACCCGATTGTCCAATCTCGGCCTCTTTCCACTGAGTTACAGACAGCTAAGAGGCGACCTTATACAAACATTCCGTATACTGCGCGGCCAGGACTGCTGTCTCGTACCTACTGATTTCTTTGAGTTTCTCTTTCCACTGAGTTACAGACAGCTAAGAGGCGACCTTATACAAACATTCCGTATACTGCGCGGCCAGGACTGCTGTCTCGTACCTACTGATTTCTTTGAGTTAGCGACCACAACGAACCTCCGAGGTCATCCACTTAAACTACGCGTAACTGGCGCCAAGCTGGACACTCGGAAGTTCTTCTTTTCAAACAGAGTGATCGAGGCCTGGAATGCTCTGCCTGCAGGTGTCGTCATGTCCACCTCCGTCGAGGCTTTTAAGCGCAACTTGGACCAGATTGCCACCAATCGTCATAATGCCACCTGACAGATTGTCTAGCATTCCGTTCTAACAGTTTATTAATGTTGTTATATTACTTCCTGTATTTCAGTAACGTTTGTTTTTTTAATATTGTTCCATGTCTGTTGAATGTGTGTTGGCATTCAATTTGTCTCCCTCCGAAACTGAGATAGCACCAACTATCCCTAGACAGACTACTGTACAGCACATTTAGTAACTTTAATGTTTTAAACTCTTGGAACAATTCGTTTGTCTGTCTGGTTTACAAAACGTTGCCAATCTGAAGAAACTCTGTAGCCGTTTGATGTTTCCATTTTCAAATTTTTTTTTCTATTTTATTATTCGCCTCCTTGCAACAAGTAGGGAGTTCAAAGGTTTAACACCTATATTTCCCTCAAATAAACTGAACTGAACTGAACTGAATCACCTTTATCTGCGACTGTCTCTGATGATGGATTCGAGTAAGAATCCGAAACGCCAGGCCAATAAATTTCTTGTTCCAGTGATCGCATCTTCGTCTTCTGAACTGCTACCCGGAACTCGCCTGTTCGCTTCTATCAGCAAGCCCATGTATCTTGACGATTGTGAGTTTATCCTGTTTTGGGGATTTGGAAAGAACTCCTCAAACTAATTTCCTTTCTGTACGGCTGTGGGAGCACGCTAGGTGCGGAAATAGGGACTGAGGGGGGTACAGGGCCTGTCTGTTTCATTATAATCAGGTTCATGCGCAATTCGTTGTTGTGTGCGTCTTCGAGACAATGACAGTCCTCATCGCCTTCGAGTAACAGACTATCGAGAGACATTTCATGTTGAACCAGATAGCACTGTCTCTGCAAGCCCTTGGAGTCCACTAATGTCTGTATTCGTTTCCAAGTAAAGTTGGGCAAGACTGACTTAACAGGACTAAACAGGACATGGGAATAGGAACGCCCTTCTAAAGGAACAAAAAGCGGACTTGGCAAAATGTTCCCGTCTCCTACCCCCAACAATAATCTTATTATAAAATTAACCGTCGCTTTAGTATAGGCAGAATGGTGTTACCGACAAAGACAAGGAAGGCTGGGATGGCCACTTCTGGCTTACTAGCCGTCATCAGCCAGTCACACACGACCCCGACCCCCTCTACCATCGTCGCTCTAATCTTGATTCTAACCCCACCCTAAACCTGAACTCTGCAGTTAACAGTAGCCTCCACTTTAGTCCTAAACTTGATTCTGACTTATCCTGTTGTTGACTTCAAGCTTAGTCCCTAGCCGAGCCCTAACCCTAATTTACCTGGAAGTTAGCTCAAAGCCACTCGCATTGCAGGCGGTTCCTGTACTGGCGTAGTGCTTCGGAGGACGTATAAGTCAATCCTACTCAGGCACCAATGGTCGACTGCTATGACCACCGTCCCAGATCACCAAATTGAGGTCTTAGCGAGCCTGCCGTAGTTGTTGATGTTGTTGCAGCTTTGCCTGTCCGCACGGAGACCAATGTTATCTCCCAATAAACTCATAAGGCTGACTTTCGACTATAAGGCAAATGCCGTAGTAATGCTTATCCGCGTACTTATATGGTGACATTACTCTTGACCAACGCAGTCTTCAGTGCTTACAATCAGCATGTTTATAAGATAAAAACGACTGCCAATAGACGTACTGGTACAGTGGACTACCAGGCTTTGGCCCTCTGTGCTTTTCAGTCGGCAGAAACCCGACGTATTCGACATTCGGACAAACGCCTGCTATTGAACCTCGGTCGGCATTTGCATCAACTCGCCTTGTGCGGCAGATAACTGTCATCAATAGTAGTGAAAATGCGGTTCCCAGGTCGCAGATAACTGTGTTGGCCTTCCATTTGGACGCACTGATAAACTCTGTCCGAGTTCTATGACCTGTGTGACGGAGTTGGCGTGAGAACGGGGCGCCCCCTGCTCCCCCCCCCCGCAATTCTCCCTGCCTCCCCTCCCCCCTATCCCCAAGCCCGACTGGATAACTGACAAGTGGGGGTTGGGGGGGGGGAAGGACGGAGGGACCTGTGGAGATGATTGGCTGCACGCGTACAAACGGCGACGAGGGCCGCTGTGAAAACAGAGCTGCCATTTACGACTCAAGCGGCTATCACCAATCAGGGCCCGAGTTTGTGCGGGAGCAAGTACAGGGGGAAGGAACTGGCGCATACGCACTGGAGTGCCCAGAGGGTGTGCTGGGAATTATACCTCTTCGAGGCAACCATCAAAGTACGATGCAGGTGAGTGGGCATTCTCATTAAAACCGACGTAATAAAGTGCTTAAAGCTTCAAATTCGTTATTTGCGCCTCTTAGTAATATTATTTATAGATTGCACGAGTTACGTCTAGCCAAGTAGCTCCCAACATGTGAGTGAAGCCCGATTGGGCTGGTGTGGGGAGTCGGCACGCGTGGTGCACGCGTAGACCTGGGCGAACGTCTGCTCAGTAGCCGCATCAAAATTCGCGTCTAGTAGTTTTTATTCACCATTCTTGGGGCCAGCGACGGTGGAATAGTACAACTTTTCCTCACCGTAGTGCGGTTCATATGCAAACCATCTTCGGCCGTGAAGGTGGTTCTAAGGACGAAATGAATGGTTGTCCGGTATCGCTACCTACCCGTTCTATTATTCAAGTCCATAATCATGCGAAATTAGACAATACTCGTTTTAGGGTTGGGAAAATACTTGTTCCATTATCCATCGCCGGCGTCCAGTGTTCGGTTACCGGCCCTCTGAAAAATCACCTTGTGAAAATTAGCCTGGTCGTTATGGGCTCCGTCAAAATATGTTATTCAGTCTCTAGAAAAGCAAACGGTCATAGGCTTATCCTGTAGGTGCACTCGCCCTATTTCATTCACTCGTCAATGCAAACTACTTTATGATTTTTGTAAAGTCACGTATTACGTGAATGTCTCTTTTCATCTGATTTATCCATCTGTCGATTAGACTTATTTTCATGTTGTCGAATTCGTAAACTCCATAATGAAACATGAGTTATATACTTGGCCTTCTCGGAAATACTGCGCAAATATTCATTTTTCCCCATAGACATCACCCAAAATATCGAAAAAGCTCATCACATTGTATTATTGCAGTTCCAGCACAAACAAACTTCGACTAGGTGACAGAAGTCACAAATAGGCAACTACCTACCAGGGCAAAGTTGTGACAGATATGATTGTAGAGGTGTTGGGTAGATTACAACAGCTTTTTGACTTACTATTCACAACCCTGACCGCCATGGTCTACTATGAAACAGAAACATGCGGACACACATGACAGAGGTATTTCACAGGCGTCAAATGACGCAGCCGGGAAATGCCTAGTTAAGCAAGAAGGACAGTCGTACACAGATGTTCATCCCTGCCTTCTGTGCTCTGACCGGCTGACACCGCGAAACCTACATCCCCTCAGGGAAGCGCGCGAAATATTCCCTCTTTGACCTCTGAGAAGCTAAATGGTTGAAAATAGCCGACAATGGCAGAAAAGCATCTAGAACTTAGAACGGCTCGAACAACTGTACCCACCATCTATCGACAAAGACCTGACTGCAAAGCAAAAGTAGCCAGAACCTCAAATGACCTTCTGACTTGGTCTACCCTTTTTCTGATCGATTCTGTCCACCCTGAGGTTGATGTGTCTGTTAGTCGCTGTTGTCATCGGATTGGTGTGAAAGTAGTCCTCCGTGAAGCCGGTGGGTGATAGTCGAACTCGTTGGGTTGGCGTTCGAACTGATTACTCGTTAAATAGTCTATTGAGTGAGCTGGTTTTCGACTTGCGCCTTTTCCACCTCACAGATGCTCTCACTATTTGTGCAGCGGTCCTCTTATCGTGGTCCCTGATGAGGTGGTGGCGCAAGGCAAGGTACACCCGAGGGCGGCGGACGCGCAGATATTAACGAGGTGGCCAAGATCGAAGGAGGTCATCCTACGGTTTTCTTGGTGTCTCTGCTAACTTCACACGCAGGCTAAGGTTTACGCATGAGACCCCTCAGTCAGACAGTTGAGTACGTTTGGGGCTTTTTGACTGGCAGATAGCATTCGGTCCGACTCTGAATAAAGATTGTATATCTCAACGTTCTCAGTGCAAAGGGACAAATGTGAAGTCGGCCGCGGTCCGCACACACTGCCCACATTTTAAGCTATTCGTATTTGAAAAAGTGATCGGTTTGATATGCACAACGAATGCGGGATCATCTAGGCACGTGCATGTCAACCTTACAGTTTATATTCTACAGGATGTGTCTGATTCGTAGGTCGGATCCTTACTGTGCTCCGTTAACTCCTGTCCTAGGTCTCATTTTCAATTTTCCTGGGTCATGGCGTGAACGGTATGAGCGAGTGAGTCGCCGATCATGCTGAACTCTTCCTCACCATACTCCAACCGATAGGTACTCTAGGTGGTTTGGTATAAGTTAAAAGTTATAAATTTGAAGGTTGCAAAACAGATGACGCAACTCACCTCCCACGGCCTACAGCCAAGTTGCGATGGCATCCTTTTTAGGTGACTCTGAAATCGGAGTTACCGGTTAGGAATAGACGGGTAGGCACAGTTAAATTTGATCTTAGAGCGGAGCAATTACGCCTTCATTCTCCGGTGTCTTCATACACCGCGGGGTGGGGTGCATGGTTGGGGTGCGTCTCCTGGCTTGTCAAGTGCGTTATCATTGCGCACAGCGGACCGACCACTACTGTTT
>CACRXP010000041.1:951115-963087 GCA_902702965.1 Spirometra erinaceieuropaei | reverse complement strand
GCTCTGAAACCTTAGGATCTGCTCCGCTTTAGTCGGCATCCCGGGAACGGTTTTGACTAGTTGATCTTCGGGTTTGTCGCAGACGAGTACGTCCAAGAATGCAAGTCACTTCTTGATCGTGAACCTCGTGTGACGGAGGATTTGTTCAAATTGAATCTTACAATACAGTATTCCGACTCGTCTGACTCGTGATGCATAAAAGTCACTCTAGACAGAATATTATTACCGACCAGGACACGGGAGACTGGAATGGTCATTTCTGGCTTGTTAGTCGTCGTCAGCCAGCCCAACGCGTTGGACATCGAACTAACAGGTCGCGAGTTCGAACCCCAGGTATTCCACATCTCGGGGTTGAGTATGGCTGCCTGACGACGGTTAATAGGCCAAAATGGCCATTCCAGTCTCCCTTGTCTTTGTCCGTAACAACATTCTGCCCTTATCAATAGAAGCGAAGAGCCGAGTCCCAGGAAGTAGTCTTGAAGAAGGAGACACGATCGCCGGGACAAGAGCTTTATTAGCCTGACGTTTCGGATTCCTACCCGTTTCTGCTCTTTTGTCTCTGATGATGGATTCGAGTAGGAATCCGAAAAGTCAGGCTAATAAAGCTCTTGTCCCGGCGATCGTGTCTCCTTCTTCAATTCTGCCCTTATCATGCGCCGCTGTGCGGTTGCTGGCTGGACTCGAGAGAGAGCTCGTAATGCACAACGGAACAAGTGAGTTCCGTAAGAACGATCGGTGAGCGCCCCTCTACCAGTCACTCTATATTCACGTGAGCCTATAAGGCCGCTTTTTACTTCTTTGTATGCGACTCCATCGAAAGGGAACCAGATTCGGAGGCAGTACTTCAAGATGCCGATGAGATCCTAGGCTGTAGACTTGCAGCCAGTTTTAACCTACGGCTTACACAACTGGTGGTCAGTGTTTACGACATGGACGTGAGGACGACTGTAGTGTCGAACCACGCTATCTTCTCCCCTAACTCAGCTGTAGCCCCCCTTGAGCAGGTCTAAGATTTTCTCGACTGCATGGACTGTCGTTTAGGAGTCCAAAATTGGGAGTTGCGGTTTCGAATGAGCCAGTTTACAGGTCGAGATGGGGGTGTGTTGCCACGTAATAAAATTAACCGTGGGGTGGGAGTCTGTGAAGCTGTGCCAGGAGTTTCTGTGGTTTTCGTCATGTGACAGTCCTCATTGATGATGGCCTTGCGTGGCTCGCTAGCCGCAGCAGACATTTTGTTTTAGACAAACGGTCGGACCACAGCCGGTACTGGGGACATGCGTGGTGGACTTGGGGGGCCTTACAATGCAAACTCTGTACTGGACCTGTCAGTATAAATGCCTTAGTTTTCTCGCTCAGAGCCGGTAAGTTATCCAAGCCTCCGCGCTACCTAGGGGGGTCGGCAGAACGCCATTTTCGTGCATCTCCAACTTGTCACTGCGGCGTATGCCAGTACAATTGTCATTTGAATGTCGCGACCTGTCAGCGTCCCGTCTGGCCTTGAAGATCCCAACTGCAAGTTCGTCGTTCATTTTTATGATCCATCAAACTCTGCTGTCGGGGAAAGAATGGTAGTTTGATGCTGGGAGGATAGGGATTTTCATTGGTGCCGGTGTGCTTGACAATTTGCGCCGGTTTGTGCATGAAAAGCAGTGTATGCAAAAGCTGACATCCTGCCAAGTCCGAAATGCTATAAGATTATGCCGCCAGATAATAAGTATTGCAACCAAGCCTAAGTAATCCTTCCTAATTGAAAACGCATTTCAGAATTTCAGCCAACATTTCATGAGATCGGTCACTCACTGTACTTCTGCACATGGGAGTAAGGTGTGGTGACATGCCTGGGCGTCAGTCACTGCTCCCAATCTCATCATCAGCTAGGTAACAAACTCGGACAGTTGACTGGTGCATTCCCAACTAAAGTAAATCTGATGCGCTCAAATCTACCTCAACGCGCTAAGAGTTGCAACTTAGGAGGTTGTCAAGTGGCGGGATACCTCGACCCTTCTCAGGACTGGGGGTCATGCTGTAATGACTGCTTCTCAGCGTGGCCTCTATGACACTTTCACGCACGTGAGATTTGAGTCGCCCTCTTGAAAGCCGGACACGCACGATGGGAGCCAGGTCGTGTGTGGTACGCGCAGACGGACCACTGAGGCCGCGTCCGCTTCTGGTCGCCTTGACGTCGTCTTACCATCCGAGAAATGTGGCTGAGGGAGGGAAGAGTGTGGTAAGTGCTGTGCAAGTCTGTCCCATCATAGACTAATTTGCCCCTAAGCCATCTGTGCTGCGTCCACTCCGTTGGGCGCATGGTGGACGTCCTTGTCAACTCTGAAGGGACTTTAGAAAAATATGCAGCTTGAGTCATCTGAAGCTTGAAGAGATGACAAACCCGCATGTCGTTTTTAAAGAATCTGTTGACTACAGGACATTCCAGTGCTTTGGAAAGCGCTTTAACATGGAGCAGCATCCCATAAAAGGTCTTGAGGAACTAACTACTACTCCGCCTCTGTAAAGGAAACAATTTATTTCTTATACGCCGCCACAATCTGTGGGGGAAAGAATGTCACTTACCTAGCAACTATTACTGAGTGTCATTAGGCATAGAAATGGGGAATGTCTCAACACGATGGTTGACCATAGAAGGCCGCCCGAAATAACTTTAGATGACGCCTCCAGTTTGTGAATTTCGCATCTTTACTGAAGTAATAATGTCAGTTTTAATTCAAACGTTCACTGCGCATTTATGGTCTCACGAGGTTCGATACCCTGCGAACGCATTCTGTCATATGACGCCACTTCCCCTGTGTCTTGTCAGGATGGCGGGATGCCTCGGCCCTTCACAGGACTGAGTGTCATGCTGTAATGGCTCCTTCTCAGAGTGGCCCCTATGACTCTTTCACGCATGTGAGATTTGAGTCACCCTCTTGAAAGCCGGACACGCGTGATGGGAGCCAGGCCGTGTGTGGTACGTGTAGACGGTCCGTTCAGCCTTGCCAATCGCTGTTGCTGCGTTCATCTCGAGTCACCTTAGCGTCGTCTTATCATTCGAGAAATGTGGCCAAGGGAGACAATAGTGTGGTAAATGCTGCGCAAGTCGGTTTCACCATAGACTAATTTACCTCCAAGCCACCCGTGCTGCGTCCACTCCGTTGGGCGCATGGTGGGCGTCCACTCTGGAGAAACGGCAAGCCCCTAGGTGGTTTTCAAAAAATATGCTGGTTACAGGACCTTCAAATGCCAAGAAAGCGTTTTACTATGACGCAGTCTCCCGTAAAAGGCCTTAAGTCACGAACCTCTGGTATGTGTCTGTAGAGAAGATAACATACCAATAGAAGCAAAGAAATGAGTCTCAAGTAGCGGCTCATTCGACGAGATCCGACCACACAATCTAATTCAACGAGGCCGAAAGTCTCGCTAGAGGTGACAGCCGCGTAAGCCTCGAGCTGCTTGAGTTATGGTTCACTGGCCCCCAGTCCATCAACAAGTGCAACGACCTTCCCCTTCCATTTTGCGTGCTGAGATTTCGCCTAGGCGGAGTAATTAGCCACGCGGGGAGCGCACAGGTGAACACTCTTCCCAACACCAGCGTCGGTGTCAGATGGTCGAGCATTCATCACACCAGCATCCAACACAAGTGATGAAATTGCAGCAGTTAACGGCGCGAATATCGACCATCAAACAGTCATCACACCAAGTGCAACGATCTTGGGTGAAGAGGGGGGGGGGGAGGGGAGCCACGGTGGCATAGCGACTGCATCTATAGATACTGAAACCCCTTGTGCATGAACCATCCGTATCTGCTTTTGTCTCTGATGATGGGTTGGAGCAGGAATCCGAAACGTCAGGCTAATAATGCTCTTGTTCCGGCGACCGTTTCTCCTCCTTCACAAAATAACTTACTTCTAATACGTCTCGACAATTTGTGGGAAAACAAAGACCACTTACTTAATTGGAATAATCCTATTAGTGGGGAAGGTTTCTGCGCGACAGTTGACAACAGCCAGCAGTAACTTCAGATGACGTCTCAAGTTTGCCAATTTAGCACCTTTACTTAGGTAATACTGTCTGTTTTAAGTTAAATAATCTCTGTACATTTGTCGGCGCACGAGTTTCGATGCCCTGCACATGCGTTCTGACGTAGGACGTAACTTTCCCTGTATTTTATCAGGATCTTATAAGATCGGCAAATTGTGGAACCTCAGCCCATCAGAACGCCTACGATTGGTCAAACCGCATCCCACCGGAGACCAGAAGCGCCACCAGCGGGAATACCGGCTGGAACTGGCCCTGTTGCCTCCAGGAAGGTGATTTCACAGCGTCTCCTGTCGCCTTCAAAAACCCGCCCCTCTGGCCAACCTACGACTGCCCCGAGTCACTGCTCCCTCCTGGCGACTGCGCAGACTACCTCCGGCAGAGAGATAATTCGTCCGTGTCCTCTGAGGACCTGCCGTGTGGCTCCGATCCGGTCAGATGTCTGCTCCGTTCACCAGTAAATCTCAAATCAACCTGGAGACACAACGTACCCAGCCCGCAGTCAATCGTTTCGCCATCTGCACTGAACTGGTCCTTTCCAAGTTGGTCACTGCCTGGCCAACCAAACTCTGTCAGTGATGGACCAGCATGCGAGTTGAACTGCCTGCTTCGTTACAGTGAAAAGGGGCCTCCACTTATTACGGGAGTTGAGAGAGGGCCGAGCAGTGTGACCCATTCGAACTCCCAGAGCGGCACCTATGAGTACGAGCTGCTACCCAGGGAGATGTCCTGCTTCGGCGGTCCCCTTTCCCCTCCGCCCGGCGAATTGCTGGTACCCAGAAGCTACCCCCACCCACAAAGCGAATTGACGAACCCTTTCTACGGACAAGAGTTTCCCTATCACCGGCGAAGTGAGGTGGTTGCGTCCTGTCCATTTAGGATGCCCAGAACTCAGACCTTCGGGAGCGAGCAGAAAGTGTCGGGGACCTGGAGTGCCCCACAAAATTCTCCCCTCTGGAGGGATACAGCACCCTTGCTCGAGCAGAAGCCCTTGTTTCCCGAACAGAGTTTTCCTCAGGTGGCGAGAGGCCCCAATCTGAGCCCCGTTTCGCACAAACGCCAGAAGACCATGAGCTCCCGTCGAGTGCGCTGTGCTACCACAAACACCAGCACCACCACAACGCCCCAGTCCACACTGGCCGGTGACTTGGAGGTGTTTGCGGTGCAGTTCAAACAACGCCGCATGAAACTGGGCATCACACAGGCCGATGTCGGCAAGGCCTTGGGTAGGCTCAACATACCCGGCCTGGAGGGCCTTTCTCAGTCAACCATCTGCCGCTTCGAGTCCCTCACTCTCTCCCACACCAACATGCAAAATCTGCAACCCATTCTCCAACTCTGGTTGGACACAGCCACGTGTGCGTTGGAGTCTCCGGGGGCCTCGTCGATCTCGCCACCACCGCGAGCACTGTCTGGCTTGGTGGACCAGCAACCGTCCGCTTCCTCCGCCGGGGCTGGAAAACGACGGCGAGCCTGCATTACGGACAGCGAACGCCGTTCGCTGGAGGCCTACTTTTCGGTCCAACCGCAGCCCTCCGGTGAACAGATCGCCCAAATCTCCATTCTCCTCGGTCTCAAAAGGCGGGTGGTCAGGGTGTGGTTCTGCAACCAGCGCCAGAAGCAGAAACGCCTCAAGTTCCTCAGTGGCCTGACCAGTGGCTCGTCTGCAGAGACGGCGCAGCAGGAACCGCACATCGCTTCATCTGAGAGCGAAATCTCTCACCTTTTCTGATACCGCTGCCACTGGCGAGTCGTCCTCCGTTGGGAGGAGAGCTTGCCAAGATATTGTTTTGTCCTTTCACATTAAAATAGTGCGCATAAATGTCGCTTTTGTGGAGGAGGGAAGGGAAGGAGGGGGGAGAAGAGACAGCGTGATATGTCATATCGCAGTAGCAGACTTTGAACTAGAAATTCCAACCTGTAGTTAGGTGAATAGACTTCCGAGTGTGATCCATCCGGTCGGGTAATTTGTTGGTGTAATCACCCAGATAACTCTTCTTGGGTTCTAGTGTAATCCAGAGAAGTTCAGAAACTAAACATCAAGATTGGACGGAACGATAATCAGGTATAGGCCAAAAGAACAAATAGCTGTCAGGTTTTCTAGTGGACTGACCTATTCAGGACTTGCACTACAGCGTAAACGAAGTTACAGTGAGGATTATTGGGGTGGATAGGTCGATAATACATAAACAAGAGTGCAACAATCGGCGAAATAAGTATGACTTTTCTCATCGATTTTCAATGCCTTTATGAATGTGGATGTATTTTATGTAAACCATGCTCAAAAATATTCCTGTACTCCCCGGGTAGCAAATTGCGTCTTCTTACTGTCTTGTACTTGAAGAAAGGGACTCAAAAAGGTTAAAAAGTCTGGAATTACGGTATTTTTTAAAGACATGAATTGTCTTTTCGATGAGGGGGGGGGGTATGCAGACCCCCTGGATGGTTGTTCAAAAGTCTACCTTCCTGTCTTATTAGGTCAAGTGTGATTCCCAACAACTTTCCTGATAAAATATCGTGAAAGCGCTTATGCGATACGTGGATTTTGACTTTCGCTAGCGTTATTGACTTTAAAGCTGCCCGTATCGGGCTCAGGATTAGGGTTATGGCTTCAATTAGGGTTGATGTTAGTGTCAAGTGTTGAGTCATTTTCAAGGCTGGGACTTCCAGGCTTGAGTTGTGGTTTGGATTTGGAGTCTTCAGTTTAGAATTAGGGGTTTGAGGATTAAGTCTGCGATCAGAGTAAGGGTTGTGGGGCTAGGATTATGAGTCAGGATTTAAGGATTGAGTTAAGGTTACGGTGATGTTCGACTTTTTCTTCAAGTTGTGCGAGTTAGAGTTTAGGGCCACCTATTACAGGCATGACTACTGTTGGCGTCGGTGTCATAGTTAAACACAGTTTTCCCAGATGGGTTACAAGCCGTACCCTTGCCGTCAAATTAATGCAAATCCTCTCCCAAAGATTATGAAGTATATAACACGGTATTTATACACTGGAAAGGTATCATGGGAGCGTAAGGAAATGCATGATTTTCCTTGTATGGAGATCATACAAGATGTGGTTTGGGTATCCCACACAAAAGCAAGATTGCAGGTCAGGTTGGAAGTTTTTCCTTCCTCAAGTGTAAAATATGGAGACGATGCAGTCTGGTACCAAAACGGCACAAAAAAGAATAGTTTTGTGCAATATATATTTGAATATACAAGGGCATCAATAACTAATGAAAAAATTTCGTCGTTTTACCGAGTGTGGTTTATGAAGACGGCCGAAAGGGAGTTCATTCAGAAACTGGCATCTTGGCGTGACTGGAATAACTTGAGATTATGCTGCCTGGTAACCGGCATCACAGCTCCGCTTAAGCAATCCTTTCTAAGCGATAGACATTTCATAATATAAGTTAATATTCCACAGGATAGGTCAGCTAGAGTAAATTACAATGGGTCAAGTAGAGGCTTTCAGGTCACAAATGACAAGAGTGAAGGTTTTAATCGCCGCGAAACAATTACTACGATGCTCTCCCCTGTTTTTGTCGGTCCCTTTGAAGTTTGGTAGGGGGTCTTCTGTTCGTGATCTCCATCAAAAGATATCGGACCTGTTTGCTATGTGAGATCAGATACCTATATGTGAGTTCACTCCTGTCTAGGAACCGGTGCACATGCAGCGGAATGAAACTTTGCTCTGCTCCTTTATCCTCCGAATATCATGTTGGACAGAGTCAGCCGATCAAAAATCCATAGCACCTATGCTTAACTGTATTACGTGATAATAAAAAATATTTTTAACCGGATGAATTCTTTTTATATATGGCCTTTTCAAGCCATAATAACTGTGGCTGTTGATCTGCTTGAAGGGCGTAAATTGCGTCGAGAAGATACCAGACCGATAAACAGGCATTTGCCGAAAAAACCCTGGGGACGTTGCTACTTAAGTAGTACACACTTTTGCATTGACTTCTGGTGTCAGCATAAATTCAACTTAATTGCATGCAGTGTAGGTATCCATTTTATATTAAACTACGACTGTTTTATATCTGGGAACTCGAAGGGAGTACTCTTCTTCGAAACAACTTTCCAAATTCCTGCATATTTTGAAAAACAACTCACACTTTCACTTGTTTCCGAGATTTTGGAAGTTGTAAGCGGCACATTTTCCACGAGGGACATTTTCACAAATCAAAAGTAACAATAAATGAGAACCGGGCTGAAAAAGTCGTGGGCCCGAGGCTGGCATACTACACGAATAGTTGTGTAAATGTTTTAAAACTGTGCATATTTCAGACGTTTTAAAACTGAATTAATTCCCTCCTGTCAAATAAGGACTAAGCGATCGACATAGAAAAAGACAATTCTAGGGGTCAACTTGTCGGCGAAGTTTTTGTTTATCAAGATATGACTGCATTTTCACAGGTTCCAAAAGTCAAGGAAACTGCACACTAATTTAGTAGACATACTCTCAGTACGTTATTTGGGTAGATGAGTGTAAAAAGCTCAGTGAGAAGTCAGTATGCTGTCGTGCATGAACAAGTTTGGAGTTGTACTTCCTACGAATGAGTTTTTTGACCCCACTTAACTATTTTTTACTTGCATACGTACCAAAAACATCGATACGTATTTCAGGGAATTCGATAAGTATTTTGTACCCATAATAAGTCTTTACTGTGGACTTCTGTGAGGGTCAAAGATCCACCAAGGATTGGCAATTTCTGCGAAAACATCTTGACCCAGCACAAAAAAGGAAGATGGCTTGAATTGGATGTCATGGAATGAATAACGGCGTCCTATAAAATGTGAAGTTGGCGGGGAACGCCAGTCAACCTTCACTGCGCCTGCATTTCAGTCAAAATTACGTACAATATATTTTTTGGGTTTGCCAAAAGTAGTGAGACGATTTGAATGGGACAAATGAAATGAAAATTGGCACCAAAAAATTTCGCGACTGCTCTTCAGCTGCTTCCTGTCGCTTCATAAGAGGGATAACGAGTGAGAACAATACAACAGATTTGAATTCATGCAGAAAATCGATGCAGAAACAGCAAGGTTAGGGTTTTGGGCAAAGTTGGCTAATCGATAAAGTTAATAACACAAACGCCGTAGGGGAAAAAAGTGAAAAAGAAGGAAACGTTAAAGAGCAAAAATGAGAGAAGAGAGGGGGAATCATGGAGCCAGAGGCTACCATGGTAATGTTAGGTTAACCACGTGCTCCAATTGTTTACAAAGATCTGGTTTCACTCGTCGTATATAGGCTGCCTCCAGGTAACGCAATGTCCGAGTTGTTCGTCGACCCTAAAACTTTCTTCCGAGTACTTGTTCGGGCACGAACAACTCGGACATTGCGTTACCTGGAGGCAGCCTATATACGACGAGTGAAACCAGATCTTTGTAAACAATTGGAGCACGTGGTTAACCTAACATTACCATGGTAGCCTCTGGCTCCATGATTCCCCCTCTCTCCTCTCATTTTTGCTCTTTAACGTTTCCTTCTTTTTCACTTTTTTCCCCTACGGCGTTTGTGTTATTAACTTTATCGATTAGCCAACTTTGCCCAAAACCCTAACCTTGCTGTTTCTGCATCGATTTTCTGCATGAATTCAAATCTGTTGTATTGTTCTCACTCGTTATCCCTCTTATGAAGCGACAGGAAGCAGCTGAAGAGCAGTCGCGAAATTTTTTGGTGCCAATAAATCCTGCTGTTCTTGCCTACTTCAGCTTCGTACCGGGGACAAAATGCTTCAAATGAAAATTGCTTAACAATGTTAAGCTTACAGTCAGCATTAAGCTTTAACAAGAAGTTCCACAAACCATAGAAGCGATTACACTTTACTATCTGTGTGCAGTGGATTCCGTGAAACCTCGCCACAAATATTTAATCATGTCACTAAATGAAACAAAATATTTGCTTGTGATTGGATTATTATTACCATTGTAAGGCAATCTTAGATCGACTCGTGCACCATGACTAAGACTCCTCTAGCTCACACCAAAAAATCGATACTGTATCGATTCATACGCCGTGACTGTGTGTCAGCGACTGCATAATCCCGCATTTGTCATGAAACCAATTGGTGAAAGGACAGTTTGAACACGTAGGGATTGTTGAAATCGGATTAAGGCAAGTGATATTTGGTTACAATCAAAGTGTCTGCTTTTCTGCCGAAGAGGCACCCTGCAACTTACAAATCCGCCAAGTAAAACCCGAACGGTTGGCAGTCTTCATAATCACTCTTAGAAGAGCCGATGGCATTTTCTACACATGTAGTTGTACAAAAGTCTTTGAAGAGATTACAGGATGGAGGCGAAGATAAGGAAATGTTTGCAGAAGTGTATCCTTGAAAAAATATACTGAAGCTGAGTTCATTTTTTGAAGGGTTTATTGGGAGTACTGATTCCTCCACGGACACCCTACGGTTATATTAGTCACACGAAACCAAGAATTAAGGCTGAACTGAAACATAATTAGCACCCTTGAAATGAACCTCACAGACTGTATTGTGTCCCGTAAATACGTCGAACCAAACATCACGCCATCATCGCTGTTAAATGCTGTTCATAGTGCCTGTAAGTGCGCTACCAGCAGAACCAACTCCCTGTATGATAACGCGCACATTTCTAAACTGTGCATTTCCTACTAAGCCCGAAGTCATTTGTTGATTGAACATTGCCCTATTGTATATTAATATTGTATTATATTAATAGCAGCCAAGCCCAGCAGTCGTGCCGTATAAAATTATCGCGTACTCTTTTTCTGCGGCTTTACGGAGTTAGCTGCCACCAGGTAAATAAGTAGAATAAGAATGCTTTAAAATTCGTGACTTTTGGGATAGATAGCCAAACATCGGCTGAAACACTGCCGTCTAGGGAAATGGATACGGTTAACCTACTGTTGAAATATTATTTCCAAGGTCGATTACCAAAGGTAGATTTCTAATCATTGACGGTAAGCAGCCACGCAGGTACGGATTTCATGACGAGGGGTTATATTTCAGTCTTGTCGGAATTTTCGCTAACAAGCGTCATCCAGGCTAAACTGCACAAAAATGAATACGACAGGGCAACGGGCTCGTGACCCAGTGGTTAGAGGCGTGGACTTCTAACTAACAGGTCGCGAGTTCGAGCCTCGGGTGTTCCACATTTCGTGGTTGGGTATGACTGGCTGACGACGGCTAATAAGCCGGAAGTGGCCACTCCAGTCTCACTTGTCTTTGTCGGTAATAACATACTGCCTATATCATGCGCCGCTGTGTGGCTGCTGGTTGGGTTCGAGAGAGAACCCGTAAGGCACAATGGAACGTCTGAGTTCCGTAAGAACGATCGGTGAGCGCCCCCTACCATTGAAATGAATACGGTTAATCTACTGTTGAAATATTATTTCCAAGGTCGACTACCAAAGGTAGACCTCTAATCATTGACGGCAAGCAGTCATGCGGGTACGGATTTCATGACGAGGGGTTATTATTTCAGTCATGTCGGAATTTTCGCCAACAAGTGCCAACCAGGCTAAACTGCACAAAAATTGAAAACAAAAATGGATCACCAAGCGTCCACGGAAAAACCGCTACAGCCACACCACGAGGGGCGCATAGCGATTGCACCTGCTCAGAAAGTGTGCCTGCGACTCAGGAGGGATCGGCTTCTCCCCACGGAACCGGCCCTTTCCTCATCGGAGCATCCAGCATTGTTCACGGTCCAACAGGCCTACAGGAGCCCTCGATTTGACACCTACTGCATCTTCCAAGTCATTGTGTTGGGTTGGTTATCTCGCGCTGCCGGCCGGTGCTTCAGCTGCGACTACAATCTCTCCGAAAATCTCGTTTCTGTCGCCCGCAGCTGCAGCCGGTGAGGCCTGTGGGATTGGCGCCACTGCCTGTGGTAGGAGCGGGGGGGAGGGTGGGTGTGCGGGTACCTGCGATCTCTCAATTGGCAATGCTCCTCCCCCTCATCGT
>CACRXP010000041.1:911886-938466 GCA_902702965.1 Spirometra erinaceieuropaei | reverse complement strand
CACCACAATCAGCTTTTTCTTTTCTTTTATCGCGTTCTTCCTTGCATATTGGAGGCTCGTGTTTAAATCTCATCTAGCAAAATTGAAGCTGTCCTTCAGGATTTTCCGTATTGTGATCTCTTCATTGCTTCTATTTCTGCGGGCGACATATTGCTAGCGTGCCTGTTCGTCATCAGGAGAGACGTGACCTTTTGGCGCACCGTGTGTTTAGCCTCCTCGGTTGCGTTAGTGCGTACTAACATGTCCTCAAGTGCGGCAATGAATTCGACTGGGGTGGCATCTGCAGTGTTAAAATTGCCTTCATGGCCCCACACTCTGAGTTCCAGTTCGCTTAGCTGTTTCGACGATAAGTTGTGTACCACATTTTCGCTGGTATTGATTTTGGGTTTCAATTTGATGACGTTTTGGTCTAGATTCACACATTTCACTTCCTGTCTCGCTTTTGCCAGGGTTGATATTGTTCGGTTCAGACACTCAGCAACTGATTCGCCGAGCAATGCTGCGCACTCCGCCCTTCTTTCTGATATGACAGTCCGGCAATTACGCAAGCATAGGTGGCAGTCGTTGATCAGCACTCTTATCATTTGCTTCCGGAAGCGCTGTACGACGCTTCGGCCCAATTCGGTGTTCACTGGCGCATTATCGTGAAGGCTCTTCGGTGTCAGTCCGTCGCGAACGCACTTATGTAGAAAGCGCAGTTGTTCATATGTTGCTGTCTCTCGTGTGGAGAATGTCTCCCAGCTTCGAGCCGTAGGAAGCGCATCAAGCCCTTCCCTGACGTGCTCGTCACGCACACACCTGACGGTAAACTCAGCACTTCAGTGTACAGAAAGGCGACCAATACAACCCAGGGCCTCAACTGCCATAGCAACCATCCATTAGCGCACAAACGGGGCTGTGTGAGGGCGCTTTTCGACTGGGTAAAAACGCACTGTAGCGAGTCCGAAGGAAGGATGCAAGAACTACGATCGATTAACAAAGAACGGCTACCCAAATAGTTTAATTAGCTGCTGCATACGAACGCGCCCACGACGGAGAAACGGAAGAGAGACACCAACAATTTGGCACTCCCTACCGTACATAAAGAATGTGTCCGAGGCTACAGAATGCACCGCGTCAGAGTTAGGAGTGGGCGTCTCTCATCATCCGGCGGCTACTATGCGTAGCCGGATCATGAAAATGAAGGATCGGCTGGACGCAGGTGAACAGTCGGGCGTAGTCTGCCAAATCCCGTGCCAAAACTGTCCTTGCCACTACAAAGGCCAGACAGGACGACGCCTCATCTCACGAATAATTGAGCGCAAACGGGCCGTTCGAAGAGGCGACCCACAATCTCAAGTAGCCACTCACACCCTGGAGGAAGGCCATGAGTTCGATTTCACCAACACGCGGATATTGGCGAGAGCCGGCAACAATACGGGGCGGGAACTGTTGGAGGCGTGGGTGTCTGCGTGTTATCACGCACTCTGCCCACGCAGCCAGGCGGCGCAGCTCAAATCGCCGCGAAGTGCGAACGGCGTCACCACGCCGGGGGACCATTGTGGACCAGGCGGCACAAACCAGATCTAACCACGGACGGAATCCCTTCCCCCCGCACGGAACAACGATATAAATGCTCACACGTTGCTGCACTTTAGCAGTCTCTGATACTGAACTGCAGTTCGAGTTCGAAAGCTCAGGCCAATAAATCTACCGTCCTAGTGATCGTGCCCTCATCTTCTTTTAAACAAGTACCTGGGATGCGCATATTCTCTTCCATTACTAAATATCTCGGCTAAATGTATTCAGTTTTGAGAATACACCTCTAAGAAGTGCCACCTGGGATGATGGGAACATGGACAGGAACAACATTGAACTGGATTTAGAGGAGATTCTCACACTGGTACCGTTCGTACGAAATTTGAAATCGTTTTTTTAACGTTGTACCTTTCAGGGGACGTAGCGCGCAACAACGCTCGCTAGATGGAATACGTAAATGAATAATAACACCTACTACTTGCCATGAGTAGCAGATATTACGCACTTCACATTTCGCGATTGGTTGGCCGCGGTTTGACGTCTTATAGTTAGGGGCAACGGAATTCTCCACCAACCTATGAGATGCGGAGATTTTCATCTACTGATGAATATATATATATATATCTGTTCTCGAAGCCGTCTTTTGCATCGCGCGAAATTGGAGGACACGTAAGTCTCATTTCAGACTCATGATCTGTGAGGAAATATTGTAAGTAAAAGTTCTTGCTTGGTAGAGAAATATTCAGTGTACCAGGTAGTTTTGGGATTCAGACTTTAAAATAGACATCCCAATAAATTAATATATTATTCAAAATGCTTCATCTTTAGATTCTCTAATACGTAATTTTACAATGTGTTTAACACTGCACTATGAAAAGAAATTCAAACTTATAGAAATAGCCTTTTAAGGCTTTCACTTAAGTTACAAATGCACTGAAAAATGCATACAGATATCTTTAATTTTGCATTTCATTTTTATGAATCCCTGATACCGCGAGTTTTCCAGTTCCGGGCATTACAAAATAAAACGATAGATGCGAGTGAATTTTGTGAATGCATTTTGCTTTCGTAAGTAATAGCTCTCATCGACAATACGGACCTCGTCTCATAAATACAGAAACTAATTACACAGAGTGTGACTGATCTAAGTCATCTGTCCTCTGATGTCTCACAAGGTATGCTGAATTACGTTCCTTTCTGCAGCGAATTTCCTCGCGATTAAATGAATCGGCCGTTGGCATCGACTAGGTGAATTAAGTTAACCTGCTTGCAGTGTCTCGTATACTACCTTTCTCATCAATAATCATGCAATAGGGTGACTGAGGTCCTTTATGCGATATCGGTTTTTGGTTCTGGTCGCGCTGCACAGCGGTGGATACTTTTTTTCCGCCGGTATGTCCCCAACGGACTGCGATGCCGATGCAGTAGACAAAAAGGGAGATCAGGCTATCTAACTGCATGCGTTTATCAGGCAGCGCTGGTTCCAAGTGAGATTATGAGAGCTGCAGTTGTGGTAGCCCGCCCTCGAAGTACAGTGCGTGACCGATCTCATGATATGTTGGCCAAAATTCCGATCAGGAGGGATTACTTAAGTGGGGTTGTTATACTGATTATCATGCAGCCTAACCCTATAACATTTAGGACTCGCCAGAATGTCGGCTGTTGAATGCACTCCTTTTTCGCCTCATGCAGAAACCACACTCGGCAAAAAATGTCTACTTAAGTAGCATACACTTTTCTTATTGATTTTCGATGACTTTATAAATACAAATATATTTTGCAGAAAACACGCACAAAAATATGCTTTCTTTTGCTCATTTGGTAAAAAGTCACAGTGTCTTCATACTTTATGTCCGAAGAAAGTGTATATTTAGGTTTTAGAAAAGGTTCCCAATTCCCGAATAATTTTTAGCCTGATCTGCCATTGCATTAGCGTTTGGCGATTTCTGTCTACAAGGTGCATGCCTTCCGCGTAAGGAAACTCACATATTCCTCTATGCGTTTAAGAAGATACCACATAGAATTCATGAAATTTTGCAAGGGACCCCGACTGCGTTCTATATTTCATGAGGAGCATTAGTAAACGGACATGTGCGGTCTTGCATGCATGGACATCAAACGGTCTTAAAAATCTCATAGTTAGAAACTTTTTTAAAACCTAAATATACACTTTCTTCGGGCATAAAAAAGACAATGTGATTTTCTACCAAATGAGTAAAAGAAAGCATATTTCTGTGCTTGTTTTCTGTAAAATATATTTAAATTTATAAGACTATCGAAAATCAATAAGAAAAATGCATGCTACTTAAGTAGACATTTTACCGAGTGTGGTTTCTTCATGAGGTAAAAAAGGAGCGCATTCAACAGCCGACATCATGGCGAGTCCGAAATGTTAAAGGGTTATGTTGCGTGACAATCAGTATAACAACCCCACGTAAGTAATCCTTCCCAATCGGAAAGGCATTCCAGAATTTTGGCCAAAATTTCATGAGATAGGTCACGCACTGTAGATTTTCACACCGCATTGGCCACTACGCTCGATCCAATCGTCTGTTGATCGATAGACTCGGACAGTCGACTGGTGCATGGGAGAGGGAAGAGAGGGGGAGGCCATGACATTGGAGAGGGGTCCATACTCACGCCACATCAGTTCATTTCTCACCTTGACAAGCCTGACGCGCTTCCACCTATCAGGACGAGCTATCAGTGGTGGCTCAGAAGGGATAACGCGATCCGTCTCATGGCTGAGAGTCAAGCTACAGTGGTGTCTCCATAATGCGATCTTGGCGGAACGGGCTTCACCAATGCCAGCTTCATGCCGCCCACCCTGCAGCCTGTCACATGCTGTTGGGGCCAGGCCGTGTGTGGCACGCGTAGACGGACTGTTTAACTTTGTCAACCACTGTGTCCGCGCCCACGTTCGGTGGTCTTGCCATCGGCAAAGGGTTGAGTGGGAGGAGAGAGAGAATGAGACAGATTTCGAGCAAGCCTGCCTCCCCCGTAAATTAATTAACGTGCAACCAGTGCAGTGTTTATTCCGTCGGGCCAACGGAAGGCACTATCGCTTGGGGGACGGTCGAACGGACATGTGTGCGTACACAGATCCCGTAGTACTAAACGTTCCACACGTTATTTCATGTTACCGCCCTATTTTAGTCATCTGATAAACGACACGCCTGATTCACACATTCAATTTCTGTAAGAAGGGATTTCCTTCTATAAGTGAAGGCTACTTCTTCTTAAACGCCAGAATGTGTCCTAATGCTACCCCACGCTTACATATGTGGTTGGGGCTGTTTGGCGCTTTTGCTACTCGGCCATGTTGGTAAGCTTGGAATTTATTAATTTCTAATAGAAGGATACTGGCATATTTGTTCCGTTGGATATAAATCCATCAGTGCTAAAACAGAAAGACGTCGTTTTTAGGTTTCCTATTTAAAAATCCCTGGAGATCGTTGGACCTCCAAAACAGGTGATAAAATTTCACTCTCGAGATGACGCCAACGGTCAAAAACCTTCTGCCAAGACATTGCTCAGAGGACTAGTTGGTTGAGAGCGGTACATCAACTAGTTACCGGTCGTAAGGTTTTATGACAGTGTCTGAAATAATTCTCAAGTGGACTCAAGAATAGATTTATTTGTCTCAGAGAGAGCGGACAATCTTCAACTTTAGAAAAAACCTTAATAATTCTGAAACCGCTTAAAATGCGGCGTTCAGAGCTGGGGGAGAAAAAGGCGGGATTCGATTCGACCTTTTAAGGAAAAGTCAACTTTCAAAGATATTGGACAATTTATTGACAAACCTAAAAAGGTAAGAAGATGAAAGTTTTAAGGAAGACTGTGTGTGTGGGACTCTTTTCCGTCCTAGGTGGTACAAGGAGACACGATTAACTGAACAAAGGTGGGATAGGCTCGAAACAATGTAGCATAAGTTGATCCGCGTTTTCTATTAATACGTCGCCTGTCCTTTCTATCTCTCTCTCTCTCTCTCTCTCTGACAGCTGGACGCCGGTCCCACGTTGTATGTATACCCTAAATACTGAGTTACAATGTGTGATAACTCAAGTTCAAATAAAAAAGTTGAATTGTTGTCTGATGTGCGCTAAACTGAGAAAACGGGTGCAGCTTCCACCAGCAAATCCCTGTTCCAGGACAGTTATCATCGATGGTAGGGGGCGCTCACCGATCGTTCTTACGGAACTCACTCATTCCGTTGACGACGGATAATAAGCCAGAAATGGCCATTCCAGTCTCCCTTGTCTTTGTCGGTAATGTCATTCTGACAGTTATCATCGTTATCTCCGGCCACTCCTGTTTGACTTTTTAACAACACTTTTCTACTCTTTCGAATAATTGATATTTTTCTGGTCTGAAAGTAAACATATAAAAGACAGTGTCGAAAACTTCGATAGTGGACCAAATTACTTTACTGTGACAGTTTGAGTAGCCGATTTCGTCAGCGACAACCGTTCCGCTGGATGTGGTGAAGGATGAACATTAAAACGCCTTCGAATTAAACGTTCTTCTGTCTCTCAAACAGAGAGCAGATTGCTGTTGGGGCGCTCGCAGATCGTGTTACGGAACTCACTCGTTCCGTTGTGACTTACGGGCTCTATCTTGAGCCCGACCACCAGCCGCACAGCGGCGCTGATGTGGGCAGAATAACAATATCGACAAAGACAAGGGAGATTGAAATGGCCATTTCTGGCTTCTCGGCCGTCGTCAGTCAGTCATAATCAACCCCGAAGTTTGGAACGCCTGGGACTCTATCGCTTGACCTATTGGTTAGAAGCCCAACACCTCTAACCACTAAGTCAGGGGTTCGTTGTCCTGTCGGTTGAGATCGGGAATATACAATGGTAGACGGGACGCTCACTGATCTCAGATTAAAGTGGGGGAAGTCTTGTGATTCCCACGGCAATTGGCAAGCGATCCCCACGCGCATAGATAGTGCCACGGGAAGTTTCTAGTTGGAATATCTTAATGCACTTTAGAAATTCCTGCCTAGGCAGTCTATCCCCGTAATATGCAGTTTTATCACATCGCTCTATAACCCCTCAATCGATATTATATTTCCGACCTATCTCAAAATATGAAAAACCATCGATGTAATCGGAAATTATTGTTAGTTGGTTAGAATGGAATCCTTGTCGGATTTTTTGAGCATTTTGGTCCACTCATAGCACATTCGGAATATCTTGAGTCTTGACGCTCCTAAATGACTGCCATGGCGATTGAGCCATTCATGAGTACACTGTCTATCTGAGATGTTAAATAAAAGTTTTATGGACATGGGACAGGGAGGCACAATGAAACGCTCCGACTCGCCTTCCGGCTGATAAGACACCGCCAATACTAACTATCTGATTAATGTTTTTTCAGCTTTTATGTGAGGTATTCGTACAGTCTAAACAACTCGCGTCCAATTGACGAAACACGGACAGCTAATCGTCAGACACCTTCCCCCTCCACCTCCCCAAACCTCAGACAGAACTAGAATCTGACCACTGAGCTCTGAACGCCCTTCAATCCCCTTCCCCCCATATTGTCTTTTATTGCACGTCTAAACTTTGCTATTCTACCCTCCCTACCAGGCCTGGTGATGAATAATCGGGAGCGTACGTTTGACGGACTTGACTTCTAAGATTAATCTTGTTTTACAAGCAGCATCAAGGGGATCTAGCCCATCGAAAAATACCTTATCTCTAATTAGTGCGTAACGCAGTGCGTGACATTCAAACAGGTAATAAGTGTTCAGGAATGCATTTATCAATATTCACATAATCGACCGGTTATTTCGCCCCCACAAGTCAAACCTTTAATCACCTACTAGCGGTTGCACATGCAATGGCGCGATCTCGCCCTGATTAAGCCTGACTTAACTTCACCATGTAATCAGATCAAATATACCCTATCGATTACTCACGTGGGCTCGATAAACACAATTTCAGCCAATCAGCAGTCGTACTTGCGTATCGGGAACACAGGGACTCATCTCTCTGGTCAAATGTTGATCCACTGCTTTTAAGCAATACGCCCAGGTCGAAATCGCTAATTTTCGTCCGCGGGCCGAACAACCACTCTGGCTTACAAATGCATCACATCCTTTTTTAACCTATTTTACTTCCGTAATTCCGTCCAGAGGTCTTACTTAATCAAGGAGTGAAACCACGACCGGCTACCCTTTAGCGTCCACAGAATAAGTTTCGATATTAAATTTCTAACCGGAGAATATCAGTGCTGCGGTTGTCATGGCTGCGGTCACTATTTGACCTTAGGGAGGCGTTCAGCCTCACTTGTGGGTGGGCGGTTAAACAAGCCTGGGCAGAAATAAAACTAGAAAATCAGCAGTACGATGTTCCATCGTCCTTCAAGCAGTTCGTTCAACGGAAAAACTGGTTAGGCCAACCTAATTTATTCATAGATGATCTCTGTTGCCACACCGTAACTTGCCTGCCTTGAGGATTAAGCAGAACACCGGGTGCCTTTAGAGAGGACGATGTGGCGGGATAAGAGGAATGCGTATCGCTTCCAGAGGGGAGAAAGAAGGCAATTAGAAGCTTTAAGCCACAATGACAGGCGTTAAATCTGCCTACCAGGAGGAGGTCCTGCTGTGTTGGATGGGCGCTGGGATAAGAAGGGCTGCTAGGGATTTGTCGCGCAATCAGCCCCCCCCCCCATAAGCGAAGTATTCAAATCTCCTCCTACTCACCAAACCCTCGATAATGCATTTTGATAGTGACTGGGGGGTCAAAATAACCAGGATGATAGATCGTTCGGAAAAGCGGCTAAGTATAATTACTGCCTCAGAAAAATGTCGTATTGATCGATTCTTTTAGGTTACAGAAGGACGTCTCAGTAGATGCGACTGTGAGTAAACTCAGAGGAAGAATCTATTCCGGAGATGTTTGATTTAGTGCTCAGGAGACTCCATCTCATTTATGACATTAAAAATAGAACTCAAAAGTCCTCAGTTGCCAATGAAATCGTAGAAAACCGCATACTAAAACAGCAATGCAGGGAGAGGAGAGATTGTAGCACATATATAGGCATATATTATGACATAGGCAGAATGGCATTATCGAAAAAGAAAAGGGAGACTGGAGTGGTCATTTCTGGCTTATAAGTCGTCGTCAGCCAGTCATACCCAACTCTGAAGTGTGGAACACCCAAGGCTCGAACTCGAGACCTGCTAGATAGAAGTCCCCGCCTCTAATCACTGGGCCACGGACCCGTTGTCTTGTCGGTTTCGATCGGGAATATACAATGGTAGAGGGCGTTCATCGACCGTTCTTACGGAACTCACTCGTTCCGCCGTGCCTTATGGGCTCTCTCTCGAGTCCACCCAGCAGCCGCACAGCGGCGCATGATACTGACTGAATGGCCATTCAAATCTCCCTTGTCTTTGTCGGTAATACCATTCTGCCTATATCATGCGCCGCTGTGCGGCTGCTGGGTGGACTCGAGTGAGAACCCATAAGGCACGACGGAACGTGTGAGTTCCGTAAGAACGATCGGTGAGCACCCCTCTACCATATTATGACATATATATGCTATTATGACTTAGCCGACTTCGGCCTGGTAATTGGTTGCCTGTTCGTGACCTTTGCCACACATACGGAGCTTGTTTGCTTTGTGAAGCCAATAGATCGGTGTGCGCCCATTCCTGATTGATAAATACCCGATCTGCAGCGACAGAGAATGACAGGTGGCGAGGCACTGATGAACTTCGCTTCGATGAAGTGCTTATGACCCATCTGGTAGGCCTCAGTGGTGGACCAACTGCGCCAGGTGCGTCTGTGCGCATGTTTGTGTTTCTGGTCGCAGCTGCTGGTGGTCAGGGTTATGATTGGCTGAATGAAGGCGGAATAAGCCCGAAACAGTGCTGTATCAATCTACCCGCATTCTCTGTCGTCCCTCCTCGCTGCTATATATATATTTATATCCTAACCCCAACACCAATCCTAACATAAAACCTTAAACATAACCTTAACCCTAGCCATAGCCCTAATCTTACTGACATTTAATGAGGCAAGGGTCGGTTACTCTGTCTTCGTTCCAAGTGTAAGGGCAGTGTGGGCATTGAAAGTAAAATAAGCCGAAGTGGGATGCTTCAAACGTTAGAAGGGAAGGTAGCCGAGGCTGAAACGGAAAAGGCAACCTGATGTATGACAAATCTGCCGTGAGGTTGAGGGGAGCTTAGAATACCCGCAAAAAAGCCGGCTGACAGGACATGCATGGCGACAAACGTAACGGTAAACCTGACCGTAACCTGAAAATTGAACCGAGTCCTTAAGGTAATTATAAGCCTAACACTAACCCTAACCTAAACACTGAACCTAGCCCTAAACCAACCACAAACCCTAACCCTAAGCCCAGCCTTAACCCTGATCCGAATCCTAACCCTAACCTTAACTCCAAAGCAAACCCTAACCATAACCGTGAACCAAACCCTAACCCTAGCTCTAACCACAATCCCAACTCTAACCTTGACCTTAACCGTAACACCAACCCTAACTCCAACCTCAGAACTCAACGTAAACCTAAGCAGCAATCTAAACCCTAACTCTAACCGGAACCCTTAAACTTAGCACAAACTCTAACCCTAAACTCACTTCCCAGCTTGACACTAAATCTACCTCTAAACCGAAACATCAGGTTGCCCTTTTCTATTGTAGCCTTGGCCACTTTCCTACTAACGATTGCAGCATCCTCCTTCGGCTTACTTTACTTGCGATGCCCACATTGAACTTACAATGGAGACTAGGAAAGCGTAACCGACCCCTACTTTTAACGCTAGACCACCAGGAGGACGGGCAGGGGGCTACCATTACCGTGTCTTACCATTAAATTTGACCGGCGAATCGTACATTGAAGTTCAATGGGTGAGGTTTGAAAAAATCGAAGCAGGAATGAAGCCGACTAGAGTAGGCCAGGCTGGGTTTACATAAAGCAACACTCAATCAGCACAGACCGAAAACCATTCCATCCTCAGCTATGTGGAGTAAAGCAACCACTAGCATTTCTCCACGAATTGCTTTTTGACTGCACATTCTTGGAGACAAACGAGTAGGGTGTTCGCATTACTGGGACAAAAAAATGTTAGGTGGCATGCGCATTCGACCTCGACAGTTCGACCGTTATTGCCGAAGGCAGGATATCGGCTTTTGAATGCACTTCTTCTCAATCTCCTGTAAAAACTGTAAGCGGTAAATAATTACTACTTAATTGGCATGCATTTTTCACATTAATTTCCAATGGTCTTATAAATTTAAATATATTTCATAAAAAACACAAACAAAAGTATGCGGTTTTCCACTTGTCTGAAAGAGAATCACGTTAGCTTCATACTTTATGCTCAAAGAAGGAGTATACTTAGGTTTTACGAAAATTTTCTAATTCCCGAATAATGTGGAGTCTGATCGGTAGTTGCATTAACGCTCATTGAAGACATTCTACAGGGTGGATGCGTTCCGCGTAAGGAAAATCATATATTCTTCTATGCCTTTAAGAAGATGACATATGGAATTCATAGAATCTTGCAATGAATACGGACTATGTTGTAAACATCGTGAGAAGCAGTGGTAAACGGACAGATACGATGCTGTATGAATGGACATTGCACGGTCTTAAGACCTTTCATAATAAGAAACTTTTTCGAACCTAATTATACTCCATTTTAGAGTACAAAATATGAAGATGGCGTGATTTGCTACCAAACGACTGAAAAAAAACATATTTTGTCTAAGTTATTCATAAAATGTATTCGAATTTACAAGGCCATCGAAAATCAATGTGGAAAATGCCTGCTACTTAAGTAGTCATTTTTTTGCCAAGTACGGTTTCTTTAGGAGATTGAAAAGAAATGCGTTCAAAAGTTGACATCCTGCCAAGTCTGATATATTGTAGGATTATGCCACAAGATGGTCAGTATTACAACCCAACCTAAGTAATCCTTCCTAACCGAAAACACATTTCGGAATTTCGTCAAAAATTTCAGGTGATCGGCGCTCACTGTAGATAAGGTTTCCTTCTAAACAGCAATTATTGCAGGAGGCATATTGCAAATCAAAGGATAGGTCTACAGGCTCATACGCCGACAGCAAGGCGAAGCAAGCACGGCCACTTGCGCGTGATCTAGTTTAAAATGAGTGTAGACTTGCGCCGCATCTACCGCACTCTCTCCTCCTCTCCACCTCGGCCCGGTGTCAGGACTAATCAAGGAAGACCGGGGACGGGGGAGTGTGCAGGTGGATGGCGGGGGCGAGTCCTCACCTTGGCGCTCCACTCCACACCTCCTGGTCCAAACAAAAATTGACCAGCAAAAACAAGACCACGACGGGTCGGAAGGAGGAGTAGGACCGGGGAGTCACGCCCACGACCTGTACACCCAGTGGGAGCGCAAGCGCATCTACCGGCAGGCAAACAGGTTTCAGAGAACTGCCAGCGCATACCACGCTGCGAGGGCCGTGGTTTGCCGATAGCAGACGCTAACAGACTCCGCTCTGTTCTGCACGTCCTTCACTTTCACCTTTCCAAAAATAACTAATTTCTTTCCTGCTGTAGATGAGTCACGAACCGATCGAGGGATCCAACCGAGGCCTGGTGAGCCGCTGTCGTGATGCACTCAAGGAGGTCGACTCCGCGCGCACCCACAGGAGGCTTGTCCTAGTGATGGTCGCGATAGCACTCTTTCTGGACAACATGCTCCTCACAACTGTGGGTAAGGAGATGCATTTTCTGTGCTTACAGGGTGCGCTGCGACTATACGAGAAGTGAGAGTCCGCAACCTTTCACGCATTTCAATAGCTTTCCCTGTAGGCCCCTCATTGCTGAGGGAAGGAGACACGAGCCCAACCCAGAACAAGTCCTCCGACAGCCAATGAACGTGAGATGGTATACCCAGTATGCTGGCAAAAATATGATTGGCGGGGACAGGTGGAGAGACACCTCGCCTGGGTTTCGAACTTGTACTGATTGATGTGCAGTTAAGCAGTTTTTCATGAGCAGAGACGGAGACGCCTGCAAGCAAGAAATAGATTGGGGAGGGAGGAGGGACAAAAATGGCATTCCTGCGAGCGGAAGGGATTAAAACTACAGTGCGTGACCGATCTCATGAAATGTTGGCCAAAATTCTGGGATGCATTTCCGATTAGGAAGGACTTCTTAAGTGGGGTTGTTATACTGATTATCATGCAGCATAACCCTAGAACATTTCGGACTCGCCAATGTGTCGGCTTTTAAATGCACTTCTTTTTGACCTCCTGTAGAAACCACACTCGGTAAAAAATGACCACTTGAGTAGCATGCATTTTTCCTATTGATTTTCGATAGTCTTATAAATTCAAATATATTTTAAAGAAAACATGCACAGAAATATGCTTTCTTTTGCTCATTTGGAAGAAAATCACATTGTCTTCATATTTTATGTCCAAAGAAAGTGTATATTTAGGTTTTAGAAAAGACTTCCAATTCCCGAATTATTTTTAGCATGATCTGCCATTGCATCAGCGCCTAGCAATTTCAGTCTGCAAGGTGCATGCTTTCCGCGTAAGGAAAATCATATATTCCTCTATGCCTTTAAGAAGATACCACATAGAATTCATGAAATTTTGCGAGCGACCCGGACTTTTGCATATTTCATGAGGAGCATTAGTAAACGGACATGTGCGGTCTTGAATACATGGACATCGCATGGTCTTCAAAATCTCATAACTAGGAACTTTTTTAAAACCTAAATATACACTTTCGTCGGGCATAAAATATGAAGCCAATGTGATTTCCTACCAAATGAGCAAAAGAGAGCATATTTATGTGCATGTTTTCTGTAAAATATATTTGAAATTATAAGACTATGGAAAATCAATAGGAAAAATGCATGCCACATAGGTAGTCATTTTTTACCGAATGTGGTTTCTGCAGGAGGTCGAGAAAATGTGCATTCAAAAGCCGACGTCCTGGCGAGTCCGAAATGTTATAGGGTTATGCCGCATGATAATCAGTATAACAAGCCCACTTAAGAAGTCCTTCCTAATCGGAAACGCGTTCCAGAATCTCGGCCAACATTCCATGAGATCGGTCCCGCACTGTAGTTTTAATCCATTCCGCTCGCTCGTGCACATCTTTTCAGACGGTCTAATTAACTTCACAAATGAAAATCCAGAATAAGTCGTGAGTGAAAATTTCCCACAACAGCATGGAACATTTGAAGAACCTTTGCCACAGTAATGGTTTAACCGTCGCTTCCGACGATCTCTACTGTATGCCGCACAGCAGGGTTGGCGCTGGGACGTCGATTTGTGCATGAGTTAGTACTTATTGAAAGTAGATTTGCGCCACATCTACTACACTCTCGCCTCCTCATTCACCCGAGGCCGGTGTCAAGACAGCGTAAAGGAGACCACAAGCAGGGTAAGGTGCAGGCGGCAGGTGTGGCGTGAACCCGCACCTGGACGCGCCACCAGACTTCCCGATTCACGTAAAAGGGACCGGGATTTTGCACAACAGAAGAAGGGTCGGCTCGGATCCCAGGTGAGTGGGAGTACCACAAAGACTGCATTTAGGTCAAACCATGACGACTGGAGGACTGGGAGTCAGACTACAATGACTCCTGTTTACAGCAGTGTCAGGGATGCGAGCTCCATGTCATCCTTCTTGTAGCCTGGTGCATGCAGCGGGAGCCAGGCTGTGTGTGGCACGCGTAGACGGATCTGTCACTGCGCTCGAGTTCACCTCCGGTCCTTTTGACACCGTCTTGCCACCGTGGCAGGGTGATTGGCGAATTCTGCACAGAAGCGTTCCTCACTGTAAACTGACTCACGCGCAAGTCAGTGCTGTTGCACCAACTCCGCGGGGCATGCGGTGAAGATTATACAATTCGCTTTGAGGCTCCAGACATTGGACCTCACGGACGGACGCGAAAAAACGAGCAATTACAAGCCGGAGAATCCACTAGCATAATGACTTCTGTATTACATAGCGGTACCAACCAACCCTGCCCCAAACACTATCTTGAAGGCGCTAAAATTTAATCAGGTTTTACGGTCTCTATGAACCAATGACTTCACCCTGAACCAAGGGTCAACTCTCCGCTGACTACAAATAATCTGATCGGCAAGTCTCGATGAAAGACAGGGGGATAGTCTTCCATCTGGCAACCAAATCGTCTCTTTGAGTGCCGCTGCCACGAGATTCTGATTACTCCAGATCGAAATTAAGAGTATGGGTCAGGGGCATACTCATAAATCACGCCGCTCCAAACAAACTAATAAAGAACTTCTGAAATGGGGTGGGGTTCGGTCGGCTAGTGGGTATCTGACAGGGGTCATAAAACAGTAATCCTGACATACGTTCACAATTCAACTTCGAAGTGTCCGAATTACGGGCATCTCTCAAATCAGCAACCCCACCAGACCCTGATTATGTTGGTAAACGAATGTCCATCAAATCGCACTTTTACAAACACCTGGGCTGCACAAATTCACACATTATTGAATCGGACATAGCATGAAGGGTATATAATGCAATGTATATATATATATATATTGCTAATAGAAGCGAAGATGCGCGTTCCTTAAATGAGAAGAAAAGGCGATCTCGGAAACCATAGTTTTACTGTCCTGACGTTTCAAAAGCATACAAGCTTCCACCGAAGATGGAAGCTTGTATGCTTTTGAAACGTCAGGACAGTAAAACTATGGTTCCCGAGATCGCCTTTTATCCTCATATATATATGTAGGCAGAATGCTATTACCGACAAAGACAAGGGACACTGGAATGACCATTTCTGGCTTATTAGCCGTCGTCAACCAGCCATACCTAAGCCCGAAGTGTGGAACACCCGGGCCTCGAACTCGCGACCTGTTGGTTTAGAAGTCCACGCCTCTACCCACTGGGCTCGAGAGAGAGCCCTTAAGGCACAACTGAACGAGTGAGTTCCGTATGAACGATCGGTGAGCGCCCCCTACCATATATATGTTTATATAATGCCCGTAAGTTAATCAACGCCCGATGATCTTGCGCTAAAGTTCAGAAAAACTAACTATTCCCCAGAAACGGATAAAACATAGGCTAGTCTAGCTGAATCGAATGCTCATCATTTACTTGCCAGTTTCCTTCTGCATGGTAAATTTGATTTTTCCGATTGTTCTGTAAAAGAAAAATACAATAATTTCCCAGGCAGATAAATCATACAGTTGAGCCAAAACGGAAGGCACCAATAATAGATGCTGTTCAAAGAAGCTGGATAAAATAACGGCACACGTTGATAAGCCATTCACGAGCAGTAAGGACAGTAAAAAAGGATAAGGGTGGTGGGCCCACCTATAGAAGTTAGAGGCTCCTGCATTCATCGCAATTGGTTGCGCTGGAAGGACGTGTTTTTTGATCGTCCGCAGCTGATGACCTGATGGCTGCAACTTTAACCCCAGTCTTGGCTATAGACGGGATAATGGCTCGGCAGTCTAGCACGCTGAGTTTGTAACCGGAAGCGGTGTTCGCATGCGCGTCGTCCGCCCCGGGGGAGGGCCATTGAGTTTGTCAATGAACTGCTGACCAGAGGGCGATGACTAAAACGAGTTGCCTCTCAACAGCTTCGCGGAACTCGTATGTTCGTTTTTATCGGCAGACCGTTCAGGGTCTTTTGTTCCTAACATAAGCCCCACTCTCATCTGATCTGTGCTTTTGGGCTGGTGATTGTGCAGGCGCCGTTTAAAGTCACTGACTGTCTCAGCCTTGGCCTCAGCGGATTGTTATTTTTCAATACGTACGCGAGGCCAGTCTGTCTTCTTCGAAGAGACTGAGAGTAGGTCCTGTACGAGGGTCTTTTCTACGGCAAACACCAGCTCTTTCAAGGTTTTTACTCAGAAATATGGAATAATTTAATTCGAAATTGTCTCATGAAGTTTTATATTTTGAACATGTTCTTACGTTTCACTGAAAACTCGTTATATTTACTCCCGAAAAGCAACTCCATACTTCCTAAGGAACAGTAAGTTTCGTGAAATTATGGAATAAATGGTCTGTTTCACTGAAAAACTTAAGAAATCTGCTTACTTGTTAAGGTTATGTAAATTTTTGTGAGCTTAAGAGAAGCTAATAGTGAGATGATTCTAGAGAAAAGTTGACACGCCTGGCTGATAGGCTTTTTAACGAAATTCCATTCCGTTGGACCTAACTGTGAAAAAATGGGCACCTAGGTTGGATCGAAACCCACGAAAGCAAGGAGAAAGCCTTAGTACAACCAACTATCTAGCCGCTTGAGCTGCGAGGCTCCACCGGGTGCCGTGAGTTTAATCACTTTTCCAGAATGTATAAGTAAAAAAGAGGGAGACCGATCAAACATCGGCACCATTTGATTATGTTCTGAGCTTTGAAACCCGAGCAAGATTTCATCCTCAGATGTAACACCAATAACAGTTGCAGGAGGTAATGATGAATCACAGAGCAGTGCCGCAGGTTCCGAGGTGGCTGCGCAAGTCTCTGTATCCCGGTGTCAGATCCCGACAACTGCCGCTTGTTCTGTAGCTGCTGTCCTCTCTAAAGATGGACTTCTGCGCGAGTTCAAAAGCTCAGAAAAACAAACAACTACTGCAGGTGCTCAACCAGTTTTTTTCTCTTTGTTCACAACTACATTTGAAAGACGAGCTTTCGCCTCTATTCACGTAAGAATGCCTCGACGCAGGACTTAGCTTGACACTATGTCACATGCTACTCATAATTGGGACAACGTAACCAGTTTCTGAGGACTAACGCAAAAGTTTTACACTTGTGAATGCACATATTATAATCCTCTCTGGCCCGCTTGTTATTTGCCGTTTCAATAGCGGCCCATTTTTGACCATGAAAATTGTCCAAAACATCCTTGGTTGATTACAGTTATCAGTAAGTGTTTTTAGTACAATAAACTTCAGACTGCGGACAGAAGAACAGTAGGATGTGCGCCAAACCCTTTCTGCCAGTACAGTAGGTGGGCTAACTCATGAAATGTCAACCGAAATTCCGAAATGCGTTTTCGTTTGGAAGAGATTTAGTAAGTAGGGTTGTAGAACTAATCAGCTTGCAACATGATTCTACAATATATCAGTTATCCCAGGATGCTGGTTTTCGAACGAACTTCCTTTCGGCTGTATCCGAAAACTACACTCTGTAAACAACGACTACTTATGTAGCATGAATTTTCCTCATTGGTTTTCGATGCGCCTAAAAGTCCAGTTATATTTCATGGAAAACGTGCATAATAATATTCATTATTCTGCTCATTCGGTAGAAAATTACGTCTTCTTTCAATCTTATGCTAGAAGGAGGGACATAATTCGGTTTTAATAAGTTTATAATTGTGGAACTTTTAAATACTGTGAAATGGTCGTTTATAAATCTTCATGTCTCTGCATTTACGAATGCGGCTTGTAAAGGTAACAATGCGGCTCAAATGCACTGCTTAATTTTATGAAACCCGTATAGTCCCCTCTTAATAGCGTAGAAAAATGTGTGGTTTTTTGTACGCGGAAAATTTACGGTTTGTAGTTTGGAAACCCTGCATGCAAGTGTAACGGTAGGGCGAGTTCAAAATTATTCGGGAATTAGAAAAGTTTTTGAAAACTGAATTATTCCCTTCCTTCGAGTAGGAAATTGGAATAAAATATAATTTTCTACCGACTGAGCAAAAGAATGAATATTTTTATGCGCGTTTCTATGAAATATAATTGGACTTTCAGGGGGAGTGGAAAATCAATGAGAAAAATGCATACAACTTAAGAAATCATTTTTTGCAGAGGATGGTTTTACCATGCGGCCGGAAAAAAATTCGTTCGAAAGCTGACATCCTGAAATAACTTAATTACTATAGATTTATTCTGCACGATGATTAGTTTTGAAACCCTACTTAATTAATCTTCTCGAAACAAAGACGCATTTC
The DNA here is from genome assembly GCA_902702965.1 of Spirometra erinaceieuropaei. Classification (NCBI taxonomy): domain Eukaryota; kingdom Metazoa; phylum Platyhelminthes; class Cestoda; order Diphyllobothriidea; family Diphyllobothriidae; genus Spirometra; species Spirometra erinaceieuropaei. The sequence goes on along the minus strand of CACRXP010000041.1, from coordinate 920,033 downwards.
GGAATTTCGGTTGACATTTCATGAGTTAGCCCACCTACTGTACATAGGAAAAATGCGAAACTTCTCAAGGAGATACTGCACAACTACTGACGCAACTTCTGCCGTTCTGTCAGCCGATAAAGCAGGATTCACTGGTTTCATCAATTCACCCTTGAAGAGTCCTGGACCTTTGTGGTGGAGACCGGATATGGAGTACAGGGGGAGTGTCTAAGTTTGGCATAGGGTAATCCTCGAAGTGACAACCCTGCATGGCAATCAGTCTGTTCCCAGATCCATGGAATGCAGGAGACCGTTGGTTGATCAGGCCCACCCTGTGTCGAGCAAAACTTGCTCCGGATCTTTGAGGTCTCGTCTAAGACTACTTCTAAATTTGAAGTAGTTCAATACCAGCGGCGAGAGCATGAGCCCACTTGCGTACAGTGTTCGGGGCATAGCTTAATCCAAAAGGACTGATTTCCATCAGAGTCTCGGGCACTTATCATCTGGTTAATGCATGACCAGATGACGATAGCGACCGAATCAGAAACGGCGAAGTATTCTGTTCCCGACATGCATTCAAAGCAGACGACATTGCAACCGTCGCTAACGGCGATGCCTACTATGTGCCCTGCGTCAGAGTGGGCCCGTGTAAGGTGACTTTTGCGGGAATCCGCTTATGGTGGTTGTAAATATGCACTACTACACTCTATTCACCTGCAACCTTCCCAGCTCGGTGTCTACTGCCCTATCCGGTTAGCCGTCTGGTCCGGAGACTAGGCGCAGACTGCCAACACGCCGTGAACTTGCGCCTAGGCGTGTCATCACCCTCCCTTCACATGTGTGTCATTTGCTATGGGTGCGTAGTCGAAATAACGAGCATCGTAACCTGATATAGTCACCCCGGTGTTGGCGTAGCGCAACGCCCACATTGGCTGTTGTGGACGAGGGGCGAAATTTAGGCAACCACAAACAATGAGATTTACTGATGCCTAAGAAATTTCGTTCCCTTATCTACTGCCTCCTGACGTTTACTAACGTAGGCAAAGGGTAAATAATACTCAGCAAAATGAATTGGTATGGCAAAAAATGGGAAACCAGCAAGGTCGTAGCTCAGTATACACGGCCTAAGTAAAGAAAGGCGTGGCAGAAAAAAGAAGGATACTCGGTAACCTAAAAAGGAGTGAGCGACTCAAAGGACTAGGGATTGACAAGGACAGGTTCGTTACGTATTCTTATTGTATGTACAGCTGGGAAGAAGTTGCGAACTTTTTGCTAAAAATAAATCTTTCAGCTTGTGCTTGTTGTCAAAAGAAACTCGTTCTCTTACAGAGCGTCAAATTTGTCTGGGCAAGCATTTTGTCGAATTTCAATAGAAGCCCACTATTGACCCCGAAATTTATTCAAAACAATCCTGATTACTTGCAATTATCAGTAAGTGTTTTTAGTACAATCAAGTTCAAACTCCTGACAGAAACAGCAGGATGTGCGCCAAACCCCTTCTTCCAGTGCACAGAACAAGATGAGAAACTTCTCATTCGGCACAAATGCTGATGCGATTTCTGCCCTTCTGCCAGTTCATAAAATAATTATCTGGAAAGGAGGGACAGCAGGATTCACTGGTTTCATCAGTCCCGTTGAAGAGTCCTGGACCCATATCTGAATAACCTAGATGTTGTGTCGACAGAAACAGTGCAGACTGGAGTTAATGTCATCATAAATTAAGCATATCCAGTCCTAAGACAGTGTGACCTGGGATTTAGACTCGAATGCCGGTTAGCCACTGACCGTTTTAGACAGTTGTCGCCACGAACCTACCTGTGAGCGAATACTCAGTTCCACGGAAGCGACGTTCCGTGATCTACCCTGACTGTAGTACCATATCGCCCCACAGCACCTGCCCAGAGCTTTCTCAGTCAGTTACATAACGATCAGCGCCAAATAAGAGTACGACTTTATCAACAAGACGCTCGTGGCAGGCTAGACGTTAACCCACAGCCGCAGTGGTAGATCCTTTGACTCAGATGATCGACGATCAACTGACTCCAGCTCGAATCCGCGATTGCTCAATGTTGGGGTTGGGCTCTAGCTGACCAGTGACGGCAGATAAACGAGAAACAGCCCTTTCAGTCCTCCCCTTTATCATCGGCAAATCATCCAAATCATAATTGCTCGTCTATGTAAGTTCTAGACCAGATAAACTAATGAATGTCCTTCACAAAAGAATCTGGAAAATTTCAAATATCGATACGCAACATGAAAATGCCAGTAGTTTGACGGACAGTCTCCTTCAATTATAAACCTTATTCTGCCGCTGTTATACAATGCAATACATTAAGTGTTTACGGTACAGACATTACTGTCGAAATTCTGTGTAGGTATCTAATCATAAGCCTTCGGCAATATTGTCGCGACGCAAAGGCAAAGGCTGTAAAACAGAAGATTTAATTGTATTTCCATATACCACACTTGGCTAGATCGCAGTTGGTAGCCAGGAATGGGGAAGCGGACGGTGACCTTAACCCTGACCCTAACCTCAACCTCAACCTTAAACATTAACCTTTAACCCTGACGGTAACCCTAGCCCTAATCCTAACCGAAATCGTAAACGTAACTGTAGCCCTTAGACACAGCCGTAACTGAAAAAACCTAACCGTAATACTGAAGCCTAATCGTAAACTTAAACCCTAACCGTAACCCGAAAACCTAAACCTAAAGGCATAAACCTAACCCGAAAATCGGAAACCATTAACCGGTACCTCAAACGTAAAACGGAAGCCAAATGGATCAGATGTGATTATGGAGCCCCACAAATAGCCCCAGTAAACAACCCCCCCTCCACCTGTAATACGAGTCCTGGCTACCAATTGCGATCTAGCCCCACAGATTCATCAAAGGGGATATGTGAGAGAGTAAAACTTACTTTTTAAGTAGATTTGATGAAACGGTAGGCGTACATCTCCCCTTCCTCTTCCAGTTCCCATCGTACCGAGTTTTCTGATGACCGTGAGGGCCAAGTCTGTAGTGGAATCAATATTGCAACGTAGCGAGTACAATTGCACCTCAAAGAGGCACTTGGTGAACACCCTGATGGAGACGATAATGCACCTAGCCCCCGTCTCTTGGGCCTCGAGGGCGCAGGTAGCCCTATCGGAAATCGATTTTCTTGACCCGCATGTGGCCTCTCGGCGAGAGAGACGCGAAGTGGCACGTCTGTTGCAGAGGTTTCAGACCCTGGCCAAGGACTGTAACCTCAACGCCACAGCGATCGCGATAGAGATGCGGGAGTCGCACATGGACAGGGAGAACTTCTTGGTGGGGATGCTATTTGCCTCAAAGTCCATTGTGCAGCTGATTGTCAATCCCATGGTTGGACCGCTAACAAACAAGTGAGTTGTCCACTGCCTTTTGGCTTTCATTAAGCGTAGGTCATCTTTAAGACTTTTTATTAACTAAGATAGAGGATGGCTGACTAACTACAGGGAGCAAAATGTAAGGTGACATGGCCAATCTTGCTGCGCTCACTAATAATTTTGACTTCGGCTGTTAGACGGCTCAAACCTTTCCGACTTCTAGCCTTTAGGAGTGTCCGAATTTAATTAGGGCCGAATTATTACAATTTAAGTAATGTTATGAGGACCAAACGAGTTCAGAAGCCGGTAATCACCTACGGTTTACTAAAAGGCTTTTGACTGCTTCTTCGGTAAAACTGGCTTATTAAAAACCTCCGCCAAAATAAAGCACATACAGTTGCTACTTATTTTATATAAGTAGGTTGGATTAATTGGGTTAAACACCTTTGCGGTTTTGGCTAAGAACGCTCAAACGCTCGCACTGCAAATACAAACATCGTTCCAATTCTACGGCGTGCAGTTCACACTGGTTGTTCCCTGCAGACACAGCATGCTTTCAGATTGGTTACCACTAGACTCTATTTGGAGTGGCGTTCTCATTAACTTCTAATCATACTAGTAGCTTTTACTGACAGGATTCATATTTGCCTGCAATGTTATCCGTGGCTTTAATGCCAATGCCATCTTTACACATGTTACAAGTGACAGCATCGCTTATTCGACTGAAACACTTTTGGGATTGGCTGTTGGAAAAAACTGATCAGTCGCCTGAGCAGATCACATCCAGCCGGTGTGCAGCAGTAAAATATCAACGAAACACGCGTATCTGGGCTTGAAGCTAGCACCTGTGCTGCTAGTATGGTAGCTTCTAAAGCTAAAATATGCTCTTATCTGCTTGTCGACAGCTAATGAATATAACGCGGTCATCCCGTTGTGAGTGATGGAGTTCGGCCCAAATATTCATACAAAAATTTCGGTCTGCGCCTATAGACCCTAATATAAACTGATCTACTGCAAGATAGCAGTTAGTTTCTGACGGAATTGAAAATCGGCAAATAAAGTCGTCGAGCTGATTGGTGCCATTTAAGGGGTCGCAGTGGCAACTTCAAAGAATTAAACAGCAAAAAACACGAACTTTGCGTTTTTGTGAACTTCTGCCTTACTGAGCGTCGCCATTTAGTTCGCTCAAGCAATTAACCCTCTATTTCCAACATCCTTACATTAAAAGTGCTCTGGAGGGAATTTGTAGAAGACAGAGAAGGTTGTTGAGAAGACTAGTTAGACCGGAATGATCTTGTCTTGCTACAAGGGAGCGATGCTCAGCTGAGAGTTGAACCCGCGTAAACCAACCATGGAAGATTTTACTGTCCTTTAAGAAATCTCATTTCACGAAATAAGATACCAGCTGGACTGAGGGCTTAAATTATGTTAATTACGATCAAAAATATAAAATCGCAAGGAAGTGGAGCTCACCGATACAGCGTGATAGCCAGAAGAAAAACGGAGAATCCTATTTTACCTTGTAACTCCGCTGTTAGCCTCTCCCTGGCGCTTGCATGTCGGCAAGCACTCAATAAGCGAAAACTGTTTCCCTCAAATCATGGAGCTCTCAAGGCGTGACTGACTGACAACCTCAGCAACATCGGATGCAGGCGTTTAAACTTTGCTCGCTTTATCGGTAACTTTCTCAATTGTTGGTTGGTCCTCATCATAGGTCAGCCAGCGAGTGCGCCAGATCGGGACTCCAGGGTTGGATAAGATCTTCTAAGAGCAAGTTCAAGCGGCGAGAGCCGTTTACATGTAAAATGAGGGCTATGCATTGAGTAGTTTGCCAGAACAAAAATTTGTTAGCTATAAATATATTTTACTTCGGGAATCAGTTCCGTAGCACTGTGATTCCTTGTGAAACTCTTTTTAATGCTGCTTTTTACTCTATAAGTAATATATCGGAATTTGAATGTAAATAACTGTCGATCGCAAATATCAGAACAGGAAATATGTTTTATATACTCGATTACGTAACAATACGTGCTTTGTTGATTTACGTGAACGATTTGGACCGAATTTTCCTTGATGCCCTGACTCTACTCATCCTTCTTTCACATGCAAGCACACTCCTAATTTACCTTAATCGTCTTAACGCCCTGATGCTAGCGAAAATTAAAAAAATAAATATTTCCGGGTAGAAAAAAACAATTCTACTACGGTAAAATGCAGGAAATAATAATATTTACTTGGACATAAAAGGCCTGCCGTTCAGCGAGTACCTTTCCAACTTCACTCTCACGGCTACGTCCGTCAGTTAGTTGAATTAGTCGATATTCCCATATACTGACTAGCCGTGTGAGGATACTCCTAAAATTTTTCGATCGGAAAGCATCGACCGGGGTATAGACCCAGGAAGGGGGCCGGTCAAGTTGTGGGTCCCTCCGTCACGACCCGCGGGAAGAAATTTTCACCGACATTTTCAGAAAGAACTCTTGACGTTGAGGCATTCTAATCGTCGTCCAAGGGACACGTATTCTGGCGTTGATAGGGCTTAAAAGATGAACTGAATGGTATGATTAAAGTACACAGTGTACTCAAAGAGAAATGCTCTTTTTACTGAGTCTGTGAACCGGTCATAGACCGAAAAAAGTGTGGCCAAAAATCGCAGAAACCTTTGAGCGAAGACAAAAATAAGTCTCCTATTTAGCCTAACGCATTATTTTGCATGTGACTGTTGGTTTATGCTTGTTCTCACTTCATTCTTCCCGTTTTTTCCAAAAGGATAGGCTACTCTATCCCAATGTTTACCGGCTTCCTCATCATGTTTGCCTCGACATTTAGTAAGTTCCACAGATGCTGTTTTCGCGTCAGCTGTCAGTAGGCGGTGGAAGTTACAAAAAGTGTTTCCTTGCAGCCTTTGCCTTCGGCGAGACCTACGGCGTCCTTCTGGTGGCCCGAGCGATGCAGGGCATAGGATCCGCCTGCTCCAGTGTCTCTGGCAAGTTTAGCTTAAAACTGCCTGCTTTCAATGGTACCTTCTTCTAGCGGTTCAAATAAGCTAGTCCTAATGATAACGCGACAACTTAACAGTAGAAATATAATGATCCACCGGGGATCTACTGTCCTAGTTGTATAGGTAGATATTCGAGTACAGCTGTTCCGTCCAGGGGGACATCTTTCGCCTGAGTTTTACGTGGACAAAATCGGGTAAGTTTTCAGTCTCTTTCAAAGAGACTGATCGGTTTGTAAGTCGAGTTTTTTGTGATTTGGAAAGGATATGGTTCTCCGGAGACCTCAAACAAATGAGAAACCCAGGAGAGTATAGAGTAATGCTAGTCGCAAGCAATAGAACAGAGGAAGAACAAGAAGTAGCTATAGATAAAACGTGGAGTAGCTACCGTTAAATGGGCTAAAGTGACAAGCTTCCTGAGTCTCGGGTTCGGTGCTGGCGTGACTGAACTGTGACGTTCGTTGAGCTGAGGAGGTCCGACTTCCGTGAAATGATATCTCTGCCCTACTAATTTAAAAAGAGTAGACGTATTTTTTACATTTCAATTCACCGGTATCGGTCTGTAACGTCATTCCGGACGAATATCTTCGGATGAGCTTGTAGCCGACGGACTGACATGATAAAAACAAGCGAAAGGTGAAGTTTAATTGACGTGGAGGATCCAAGCGAAGGATGATGCGCGACCATAAACGTGTTGAAATAAATAGTTAACTCACACGCTTCAAAATTGCCTAAGCATCGTGATCGCGTCATGTCGCAATCGTCTTGAGCGACAAATACATGTCCCCGCCAGTTGGAGAAAATCAAAAGTGAATTTAATGCGTCAATTAAATTGAGTCTTCTTCTGGTAAATCTTCTTGCAAAAGGCGATATTAGTAATCGTGTGGTCATTGCATCCTCTAGCCTTTTCCGTCTATTTTCTCTCACACACGCACATCATTGAATGGACACCAACAAATGAAGTCAAAAGCGATTCCGTACTCTGTTGAGCCATCTAGTGGTTTTCTTATAAAACAAATAAACTAGACATCAAAAACATACGTGAAGGAAACCTGCACCCAGGACCAAGCAAATAAACAATAGCATCAACATGGGCGTGCGCTTAGAAACGGTCAAACGAAGGATAGACAAAGCAACTGAGAAGCGAAAAGCGGGGACAACAGGAACCGGGATTTTAACTGACGGCAAGATTGCGTTTTACGAATGAATCTGGTTAAGGGCCTTCCCGTTACCATGGACCGATTGGTGTGACAGAAACATACACCTAACTGCCTAATAGTGTGACATGCTTCGCATCTTTGAGGTGCTGAAGCAAACCCATCTTCCATGGGGAGGCCAATTCGTAGGAATGCGAGATAAGTACCATTAGGAACATATACCCTCTGATGATGTTGACGTAGGCGATGGAGGGGGACAGAATAAACTGGAAAACTATCCTCAAACTATTACTCTAATGGATCTAAATGAAACGGATATTTTGAAAGCCTTCACACAGAATCGGCAAGACGTGCAACGCCTTATACCAAACGAATTTTAAAGACCAAGGAGAAATGGCAAGAGCCTGGTAATAAAATACCGGGAACAACATTGCTGACGCCCAAATCTTTCCTAAGTGTCCCTACCACCAGGGCACTTTAAAGGCACGCAGTGGGTTTATCTGAAAAATTCGCTTTCAATGAAACAGCAACAGAAAATAATGAACACAACACAAAAAATCGGTCTCTTATCGTCTGACCTTACCGTGGACGTCCGCTTCTGTCCGGACACCCCTGGTTGGACATCGCCCTCTCCTCCTCCTCCTCCTCCTCCTCCTCCTCCTC